>JAACJM010000221.1:0-135165 GCA_013368315.1 Tetrapyrgos nigripes | reverse complement strand
CCTCCCTGGCTCACCAGATTCGCCTCTACCATAACCGCCGTGGTCGCTTTTGGGAAGGTCATTGGAAGACTCTTCATAGGATTTCATTGCTGCCAGGTTTCAGTGGGATTTTGCAGCGAGGAGTTGGAGAGCTTTCACGATGTGGAGGACATAGTTTAGCCAGGGAAGTTGTAGAGTCCACTGGCAATGACGACGGGACAGTCAGTGACGACAGTAACGACAGTGGAGACGAAGAGGAAGGGTTAAGTGAGGCTGTAAGTATCATGAGTAATCCCTCATGATACTGCTTAAGGGGCTTTTTGCTTGTACCTTTAAATGTAATTTATTTTATGTCGTAGACTACTATAAATTTTTTTGCGAATTTTTACGATTTTATTCGATGTACATACGTGCTCGCTGCTGTCGGGAGGGCGGGACAACGAGCGGAGCCAACGACAGCAACTAATCCGACGGGGAAGTGCCACCCAAACCCACAAGCGCCACCTGCGACAGATGTAATATATTTTATTTTATATTGAGTACAGGGTCAATTACAGTGACTGATCCGAGGGGGAAGCGCCACCTGGACTAAATTTGTTGGCGAATTTTTTACCATTTTATTCGATGTATGTGCTCGCTGTTGTCGGGAGGGCGGGACAATGAGTGGAGAAAACGATGGCGACTGATCCGACGGGGAAGTATAATTTTTTTGCGAATTTTTACGATTTTATTTGATGTACATGCATGCTCGCTGTTGTCGGGAGGGCGGGACAACGAGCGGAGCCAACGACGGCAACTAATCCGACGGGGAGGTGCCACTCAAACCCGACGATGACATCATGGCGATCCCTCCCACGACGCCTCCCATCGTCCCAGCTGCCAGAGCCCTCTGAAATTACAAAGTCCCTCCATAATTAACGGATAAATAACGCGCTATGGAGGGGAGGGGTCTAAGCTATCAAATCTGATAGGACCATATGATCCCTGGTCCTATCATATTTGGTCGCTTAGGTGGGCTTCACAGGTGCCACAAATCCCTCTAAAAGCAAACCAGATCCAATGGGGAAAGTATATATATTGGTCAACAAGGACCTCAACCGCTGGGAACTGTCGCTTTTGAAGAGATACTTAGAAGGAAAGGCCAGAGAGAAACTGAAACCTTTTTCTATGTATGTCTACATTGCGCCTATATAAGTATACTGACTCACAGTGCTCTCCTTAAGGCCTTATTTAAGGGCGATCCCAGGACTTACGCCTTAAATATTTAATAATGGTTATTAACTAGAGCTTATGTAAGGCTTATTTAAGGGCAAATGATTTTTTTTACTACAAGTCTACTCTTTATATTCATCCCCAGAACTCTCTAACACTCCGTCATCTAGTACCTCATATCATACTTGATGCACCTGAGACAGTGAGCCCTTGAGTCAGACTTGTTTGACTTTTCTCCTTCTTAGATGAACTTCCAGAGTGGTCCCTTGTCACAAGCTGTGGCTTGAGAGAAATAGAGTGTATTGCTGAGGAGTACTGTACTTCAGGCTTCACAAAAAGTTATGTGGCTATGTAGCAACATATGTATATTAAGGCTTAATTAAGGCTTAGATTCCTCCTGCTCCTCAGTAAAGCCTTAATTATTTTTCATTTTAAGCCCTTAGGGAGAACACTGCTGACTCACCTATCTTCACAGGTGCATTCGACTACGCCCATAGTTCCGACGGTACCTTCTCGACTCATCATGGCAACCTTGCAACCCTCCGCTGCCTGCGCATCGTTGCACGCATGCTCGACCCCACCAACACCCGTTCCCTCTCTACTAGGCATCTGGTACCCCTCTCCCACTCTCATTGCTCCTCTCGGTCTCCAAAGTGTCTTTGTTCAAGACGGCTCACTCGCCCCAACGCGTTCTGGTCTTCACCCAAGTCAGGCGTTGCCGTTGGTGTTGACATTGATTTCTCATGCCTTTATGTGATGGGTGACTTGGTGGTTAGATTGGGCTTTGCGCTCTTCACTGCGTAATTGTTGTGTCGACATGAAGCTAGAGTTGAGTTGGATTTAGCCGTTGCGTTGGGTGTCTGGCAGCGCGTTGATGATCTTTGGATGTCAGTTTCGATTTTTTCCTCCTTAGCACATACATACTTAAGCTTATTTCGCTCATACTACTTTGTCAGTAACTGCTATGTAGTCAATACAAGAGTGAAATTTTGGTATGATCTTGTTGAGGAGGGCCTCGTACCTTGCCATGCGAAGCAGTGGCACCTTTCCCCAGTCACAAGTTCAATCCTGTCTGGGTGTGATCTAGAGAAAATTTGTCACATGTATTTTGACCCATATAAAGTTATATATTCCCACGGATCAAGCATGCGCATTACCTTCATGAAATGAGAGATTCTGTCGCAAAGAAAACCGATTACTATAAATAGTAATCGGAACCCCTCGCAGATAACAGCTCAATTGTGGTCCAAGGACCAAAATCATGATTCTGATTTACGATGTGTTCTTCCAAGGTCTTATTCAAGAACATCTGAACGAGTGTGCAGGTGATGGAAAGCAATTCACTGCTGCACACCGTTGGGCGGGGGCTGTATTACTTATTTTGAAAATTTCAGAGGGATCTAAAATGATAACCAGGCTCTCTGACCTAGGATCTGCTTTGAGGTGAGCAGTTACGAGGTCCTTTTAGGCCGAGTTAACCTATGTCGACCTCGCAATTGAGTAGCAAACTTTTCCACAGGTTCTAAGTCTCACACGCCACCTCAGCACTCCGAAATGATTGGCATTTCAACTGACATGCCATCGCGTCATCCCTGTCGACCTTCATCATGACAGAGGCCCCACCAACCAGCAAGACGAACTTCAGACGCGTTACCTTCCCTCAGCAGCTGTCAAAAGTCATTGAGAGGCGCTCTCTGCACATCACTGTTGTGACCTCTAAACCTTCCAAGGCCATTTTAAAAGCGTGGATAGAGCACTGTGGGGACATTAGAATGCTTTGGCTGCACAACAGGTGCGTATCTTTGTCGAGTCTTGAGCCATTTCTGTGTGTGATGTGTCAACCTTTTCGCTCGCAATACCTTCAAGGATGCTGCCTGCTGCCGCCACACGTCAAACGTCATCAAGAACTGCTCATCTCGCTGTCGCTCATGTCACTTCATGGTAGTATCATTTCCTTTCCATCGTGTTACATGTGTCCATGGTCCATGTGTATCTTTGACTTCTCTTCTATCATATCTTGTCCCTTCTCGTGTACGTATGCATAGATTTAATATTTGGCACGCATTATAGACCACAAGAGTTGCTTTGCAATGATAAAATGTGAGGCTGAGAGCCGTTGAGCTAGTGGTTATTCTGTATATCATATATCATACGTTCCAAGGGCCTCGTTACTTGCTTGTCATGCGAAGCAGTGGCACTTTTCCCCAGTTAAAGATGGAACAAGAATTTTTAAGTTGCGTGTTTGATCTTATGCAGTGAAGGTTTGATATGTCTTAACTTTCGGAACTGTGAGGGCACACATTGTGACCATTGATGTATCATGTCAGAGTTTGGGCGTCTGTGGTCCTGGTGTTCTTCCACATAATTACCATCAAAAGTGTCTGCTGTAGATTCAATAAAGGGTTATTTGGGTAAAGCCTCGGGTTGACTGATGAACTGAGGCCAGTTAGGATAACTATTTAAAGCTGAGAAATCAGTGCTATCACTATCTGATCGCCACAGAAGATGGATACAAAGTGAGCACACTGGGGACAATATAAGTGCTTGAATCAGTGCCCTCTCACTTCAAGTCTCCGAAATGCTTCAGGCACAACAACCACCTTCCTTGCCTCTCTCCAACTCTGATCTTGCTTTCCTCAAAGACTGGATATTTGAAATGGCTTTTGGGTGGCTGCTTCATGGTGTCAATGTAACACTTGCCCTCACAATATTTTGTGCTATTCTGTAAGCCTGACTTTTCATGTTGTTTTATCTCTGAGTCTGACCCCATGGATATATTTATGTAACACATTACACATCAACTTGAATCCACTGCTCTCTGCTCTCAGATCACAGCAAAAATATCCCTCAGGACCACAGCTTGTCCTTCTTGCCTTTGTGGTCTTCATGCTACTTATTACAACTACACTTGCTACTCTGAATGTGCTATCTGCCCTGGTCCAGATTCCACTAAACGGTTACAATGTTGTCAATGTTGCAAATGTTATACAACAGCTAACAAACGTAGAGATAGCTGGAAACATGATACAAAGATTGAATGTAAGTAATCAATCATTACCTTGAGATTAATCTAACCCAACATTGATACTTGCTCATATCGTGACAGTATGTTATTGGTGATGGAATTGTAGTCTGGAGAGCATGGATTATGTTTCACCGAAATCTGGTTGTCAAGGGTATTCTGGTTATTTGTTTTATGGGATCATTAGGTGAGTAGATGAATCTACATAATTAAAGGCTTCATTCTTATCTACTGAGCATTAGGTGGTGCATTAGCAGATGGAGGATTATCTGCTGTTGGGAGTCTTCGTAGCGTTAGTTATATTGGACAGAAAAAGGATGCCTTGATTATGACTATCCCACTCCTCGTCACAAATATGGCTGCCACAGGCCTCATTGGATATAAAGCTTGGTGCGCATTTGACAGTTTGGTCTGATTATTTCCTCATGATTATTTAAAGGCTTCATGGTCGAGATATCAAAAAGACTTTGAAGGACTGTAGCAATCAGGTTTGCAGAGCTCAAAAGATTCTGATGTTATTGGTTGAATCTGGAATGATCTATTGTGGAATTTGGGTCAGTAGCCAGAGCTCTGCTTCATTTATTCCAAAATGAATGTTAACCGTCAATATTATAGATCACATACATCATTGTTAGCTTTTCAATTGGGGGATCATCCTTAGTATTTCAGACCATTTTTGTTGCTCTGCCAGGTTTAGTCGTAGGTGTATTTACATACTCCTTGGAGCCTCTATACTTGACTGAACTATTTCAAGACACTTTATCCAATTCTCATCCTTCTCATTGTAGCTGTGGAGAGGTCTAGGGAGGAAATCAGGTCTCGAAACGACATGTCTCTTTCTCAGTCCATCAGATTTGCCTCGGTGCAGACGGCAGCATCTCGATCAGAGACCCAGCTTGAGAGACAGACTGAGGTCATGAGTGACTAGGCCACTAATAATGGACATGAATACTCCAGGTTTTCTTTTTTAATATTCTTTTTATCTATACACATGTACTTGCATCTCCCCAAAGTTCCAGTTTCTTCCTGTACTTAGTCCTTGTTAAGTGTTGTAGTTGCATTGTCCTGAAGTGTCATTCTGAATCTAAGTATACTACATGATGAAGCATGATGATTTGTAGGAAAAAGAAGGAAGAATGATTGCAAAGTTGCGTTTCCTGAGCATCACCATCAAACAAAGGCCTCCTGTGATGTGCTTTTGGTGTGATGTGGTGTGGCGTATGCCTAGTAGTGTTTTGGCTACGGTATAGGGAAATCTGCGGGTACCCCCTGCGGGCCTGCGGGTACGGCCCGGGTACCAGTAAATATTCAAGTTTAACAATGTATGACATACATATGGGCATTTCTAATATAGTAGAGAGGTGTAAAAGTATACATAGAGCTTGTAAATGGACTTCAACGAAGTGTAGTGAAACTCAAATGTGCGTGGATAAGCGCAGCCACTTATTCCTATCCACAGTAGAGTCTCATTGCTAACTCAAGTATTTCTCTACAAAACAGCCTGGATATTTTTGCCACAAGCCTATTCTATGCAGTAGAGACTATTTTCATTCTCTGTAAGCCAATGCTCTATGAATTATGTACCAAAATTACCCTTAGACTCGAAATGAAGCCTGCACATGAATAAAGCTCATCATATATCTCATTGTAAATGCAACCTACTCATTCTACTTCATCACTGAGCCAATGTTTCAAGTGTTCACTAAGGCTATTCGTGCATCCAATTCCTAGAAAAGCCAAGATCAATGTGAATTTACTGAGATTTAGTAAAATTTATGATAGAAATTCACTTCTACACTTTAAGCATGTTGAGGTACTGACTATTGGTGCAGAAGCTACAGCATTCCTTGTTTTCAAACCATTAGAAGTGACCTAGATGTTGGGTAGATGCTGGTAAGGTACCCGCACGTGCACAGCCACATGCGGGTACCATGCGGGCACCATGCGGGTACCACCTACGGGTACCATGTTTCTCGCCTTTATATTGTACGAGAATCCATTGGAAAGAACTAATGGCCATTGCAGATATGCAAGCCCGTATTGAATTACATACTAACCCGCCTGCTACGGTAATTTCTGGAATCATTCTCATGGATCTTGACCAACCTCAATGCCTCCACACAATTTTACCTTTTGGCAGGCTGATAACAATGACTCTGTATTTACATTCCACAATCTTCCTGCTTATTTTGATTTGAACTACTTTATATGGCTCCCAGAAATATATATTCATGATTTTGTCAGTATTCTACATTATTGTCTTCTTTGTTTCTTAGATTTTTATCATTCTCTGTCTCCTCAGTCTCTTTGGTGTGATCTGCCACTTGCTTAGATCTATGCAGCTGTGAATTCTCCTAGACTGTCTGTGACATCATAACTACTTCGTCTTCAACAGGGCAGGCCTTTCAGCTATAAGTCAGCTTCCTGTAAAGCCTTTCTACTATGTTCTGCTGCTTATTCCTCAGTCACAATAAAAGAGCCATCAGAAGGCTTAATTAACAATGATTCTACATAATAAGCAAAGGGTATTGAATATTCAAAGGTACCCGCATGTACCCGCATGTACCCGCAGTGTACCCGCAGTGTACCCGCAAGGTGTACCCGCACATTTCTGATGCCCGTTTTGGCTATATGTACCTGTATTCGCCGTATCATCCTTCCTGCACGCGTCAAGTTACCCTGTGCTATCACTCCTTCCAACGTTTCCAGCTTTTCAATCGTCGACTTCGTTACAAGAAAGATGTTTAAGTGGTGTTAGACGCCTCGGATTGGTATATTTTATACTTTTGTACTCAGTAATGCACAGTTATGATGCTATTAGGTGATAATACGACGTATCCCATCGGAATCGCACAGATTTTCGCAGATCGTAGCCGAAATCGAGATTCGAGGAACCTTTATAGATCAGTATGTAATTATTCTCTGCTGCTCCATTGTGGAACAGCGGTACTTGGTAGCTGGCTGCTGCAGTAGGGGCAAACGACGCCAAGGTTGACGAAAGAATAAACTTGCCGCTACGCATCCCAGGACCTGGGCCGCGGGCGTGAATCATTGTAGTAAAATCGTGGAAAAGAAAAGCGAAATTAAAGTGCTTAGTACTCTCTCGAGTCAGCAAAATCCCTTTATTTTACGCCCCCTTTAGTCCAGTCGATCTGGATCGTTTTTGTCGGCCTAGACCTGAACCAAAGTGTTGTTTCGAGTGCATCATGATGTGTGATGGGTAGCGTGGCGGCCCACGCGAGCATGGATGTAGACGGAGATACTTGCCGGTTACTGTTAACCGGTGCGCGGTCGTTACGCTCCGCCTCTCCGCCACTTCTCCTCGTCGTCCACAATTTGCAACGTCACGTCTTTCTCAGAGCAGGTCTCTTCTCCCCCCTCCCTCGATACGGCTTTTCACGTCAAAGTACGAAAGATTTGTATGAAGGCTTTGTAGGCCACTGCTTCGCATGGCAATAACGAGGCCGTTATTTCATTGGCACATTTGTCGTTGAGCTTCAACAGTGCGAGGATGATGATGGTTGACGACTAGAGCGACGTCAAGGAGGCAAGGCACATGGCTTGATGGCACATGCCGGTACCGCCTTCAGGTCAAAAGAAAGACCGGATACCAAGGTATCTAAACGACCACACGCGGAAACCTGAGATTATAAGAACATTGTCCCACCGAACTTTAAAATAACAAGCTTTCCCTATCATTACATAAGAAAGAAAGGGGTAAGACCATCTGACAGCCATCTGACCACTTTTCAATTATTCTTGCTCCCCACTCCCCACAGGACGACAGAGGACGAGCTCCCCACACCGATGAATCCCGGCGCCAACACTGATGCAGCAAAAATGGCAGGATTGGTAATACCAATTCCGTTTATGGAATTCGTCAACTACCAACTGAGAAACCGACAAGCAGATACCTCCACGACCTCCTCTACGACGTCTTCCACAACGTCCTCCACTACATCCTCCACTACATCCTCAATGAAGTGGTTGTGGGCCAACGCTAACGCGTGGCGAATATGAGGCCTTTCTATTCCCAGCGGAGTATGATCAAGGGTATAATATAGGGTTACAGGGTATGAAAATGCGTAAGAGCAGCTAGTGATGTGACAGCATATTGAGTCAACAGAAATACAAGTCAAGCTCTGTATCACTCGGAAAGAAATTGGAATCCAGATTGGAATAGGGGCTGATGACCGACCTCAGGAAAAATCAGAGGGAAGAAGTTGGGAATGTGTGGAGACAGTGCGTACCGAAGGGAAGACTCTCGAAAGGTCTGATCACCTCTTGAGTGCCAAATGAGGAACGACCCGATGATGAAGGTCAGGCGACTGGATACTACCGGTATCGGGGCAGTTAATGGATACCCAGCCATCACAAATAGAGATATAAGAGGGAGCGCTCTGGCGCTCTGGCGCTCAATAGGTACGCCAAGTCATAGATGATAGAGAAAAGGGTCAAAGGTTAATCTGTATTATGTAAGTACAGTGGCCAAAAAAATTGTCCACATGTTTGGCACTTTTGGAAAGATTGCTGATTTAGGAGCTATTGAGCAGAAATCTCAAAACATGGCTGGTGGTAGCAAGAAAGCCTTTGATTAGAGCTACAATAATCTGTCTGTTTTGTCTTATTTGGCCACATATCTGTAGAGTTATGATTGATTTAAAATTGTATGTCATTTGGACAATTTTTTGAGTTGCCACTTCAAAATTATTATTGCAATAACCTGATGTGTTATACATGATGTCATGGGTGGAACTGTACAGTAATGTAATGTATACACCACAATGATGTCATAGCTGCCAGCTGGAGCATACATAGCAACATACAGATGCTCTACAGCTTCTATGAAAATCATGGGGTCCCTCATATCAGCCCAGAAAGACAATCTCTACCCTCTCCTCCAAACTGCCCCTCCCTCTATCAAAATTTCAGCTCAGACTGAAGTATGAAAGCAGAGTGTTGCTTTTATAGGTAGAGAGACATGTTCTGATAAAGGAAACCATTGGATATAGCACTTTAGAAGGTTAATACCCAGCTGAAAAATGGCCACCTCTGGATCAACTCCCATATTATTAATGCTTTCCAGGATTTTGTTACTTAAGATGGTCATATAGTGTTTGCAATCTATCTTCCCCTTCATCTGGACCATTTTCACTGCTTACTGTTGCCCCATACCCTACCCCATCATGTCATTTTCTCTCTCAAATATCATCATTTCTGTCACATCTTGCTGTACCATGAATTTATCTCTCTTTTCTCACACATGCTGGGGCATATTTGCCCCAAAATAATTGTTTTTGGTCTTATCTGAGAAAATAACCCACTTCTAGCCTTCTACAGCCCGGTCTTTTTACATCTGTGCAAACTTCAAGTGAGCCTTGCTGCAAGTCACTGTAAGTTTGCACTTGTTCTGTGTTTTGGAGATCGCCACAAGACGTTTTCAGGAATGTTTTGGCTGTTATAGGTTGGGACAGGTTGTCCAAGAAGAGCCTTGATGTTTCAGGCCACTTGTGTAGCAATCTGGCTTTACCAGAATGGATTTTTTTCCAATCTAACCTCTTCACAAGTAGTAGAGAGCCTCCTAGGACACCCTGCTGTATTGTTCTCATTGTCTGTATTTGTCTTTTAAGCCACAAAAGCAACTCTTGGCTTCCATACTCCAGTCTAAGCTGCAATTTTTGCAGATGGAGAGGCAGTTAAGAGGAGAGAGTAGAGATTGTCTTTCTGGGCTGATATGAGGGACCCCATGATTTTCATAGAGGCTGTAGAGCATCTGTATGTTGCTATGTATGCTCCAGCTGGCAGCTATGACATCATTGTAGTGTATACATTACATTACTGTACAGCTCCACCCATGACATCATGTATAACACATCAGGTTATTGCAATAATGATTTTGAAGTGGCAACTCAAAAAATTGTCCAAATGACATACAGTTTTAAATCAATCATACCTCCACAGATATTTGGCCAAATAAAACACAACAGACACATTATTGTAGCTCTAATCAAAGGCTTTCTTGCTACCACCAGCCATGTTTTGAGATTTCTGCTCAATAGCTCTTAAATCAGCAATCTTTCCAAAAGTGCCAAACATGTGGACAATTATTTTGGTCACTGTATATTCCCCTCCCCCATAAACTCACATCTCCATAATCCTTGACAATGTTGAACAAATGCATGTGGTCATGAATATATATTTATTGTACAGCTAGGTACATAATATTATGTACCAAAGTTAATAAAGGCCCTGTGGTGCAATGGTTTTGCATTGTTCCAAACTCCGCGTCAGTTGTTTCTTGCTTGCATGAGTTCAATCCTTGCCCTTACAGACTTTTTGGGCATACACAACCGGTTACTGTAAGCCAATAAATCACCTGACTTTTCAGCTCACTCTAGAAATTAATTCTTACTGATCAGAGATCCACGTCCGAAAATTTGGGTGGGTTGGCATCAAAAAATAATGATTCCTATAAATAGTAATCGTAAAATTTCGGATTTTTCAGTGCCATTTTTGCTCACCCGGGTCTACTCCATATCAGGCCGATTTGAGGCCGAACAGCCATATGGAGTAGCTCCGGTGCCGAGCATAAATTCATCATTTATGTTTGCCCAAAAGATCTTCCTAAATATGCATTGCCACCCAAGGTGCTAATGTACAGTGTACTCGGTCAAATTGCACTCAAAAAATCGTATTTTTTTGACCTATATAATCTTATAGAACGAACTTCAAATCCTACGAATATGATAGTCTCTAAAAAACTTTTTTTGAAGGTTGAGGACATCAATTTTTGCCTGTTGTCGCATTTGGCAGCGCCCGCCAAAATCACACTTGTTGTGATGTCACAGAACTGGATGGTCACGAGCCTAGGTCTGGGAGGAAGCAGAAGAAAAGCAACAACAAACAAAACGAAAATCACATGGAAGATTATGCAGACGGGTAAAATAGGGAACACTTAAACATAGCCACACGTGGAAAGAGAGTGTAAGAAACTCAGCCTCATTTCGTTTGGCCTCGTAACTGCTTCCACTTCTTGGACTACATGTTCTACCTCCTCGAGTACCTCCTCCACTTCATCAACGAGTAGTATAAGTAGTACCAGCTCGACGAGCAGCACCTCATCCTCAATGTCTTCAACATCCTCCTCCACCTCCAGCTCTTCCTCTTCAAGCTCAACAACAACTTTGATTATGACGGGAAGTGGAGGACAGACGACGACAGTGGTAACACCTTTGTTGATGGGGACAGGAAGTGGGGTTGGGCTGAGTCAGATGAAGGAGAGTGATACTAGTGGGTGGGTGTTAATTTTCTTCTCTTTTGGCTTCGCTTTTGTTCGTTTTCCTGTCTTGTTTTTCATGTTTCATTACCCTCTGCCTACCCCATATGATACGCTGGAGGAGAAAGAGGAGAGGAGGTAAAATGTCGCTCTGATCATGAAACGTGCATTTACTTACTCATAATGCGTGTGTGTGCTTGCAAACCACCTTTTTCTTTTTTTCTTTTACACTTGCTGGCTTTGGCTTTCAGTCGGTTGGAGCTTCAGTAATGGTAACTGGTTGGGAGGCAGTTTGAGTCTTATGGACATGTCAGCATCATGCAATAAACGGTTGATGGAGATGCGTTGGTGTTGGCATTGGCGCTGATGTTGGATGGGTTGGGTTATGGTTAGTTACGTGTTGCATTACAGGACGCCAGAAAAATGGCTGAAGACTTTTGAGGCAGATAACTGGCAACAGAGTAATACTTGATTATAATTCACTTACAAGGGTATCAAAATTATATCCATTGCCTTATACCTCCTAACAAGGCACATAAAATAACATTCCAACTTATTTGTTCATACAATTGTTTTGAGTGGCTAACATGGCAGTATAATCACTCAGAAATAATTTTCAAGGCCTTGCTAGGTAGAATAATGATAGTACAATAATTTTGAAGTCATTATAATGAATAAAAGGTTTTTTGTTTCACTGCCAAGGTACAAAGTAAGAATAAGGGTACATAAGGTTGAGCTTACTCAAGGCAACTAGAATGAGCCTACTAAATTCACTCATTAAAACATATTAATTTCCTATTGGAACCATGTCTGAGAGTACAATCTATACACAATAGTTTTGAGTCTTAAAATGACCATAATAGCACAAAAGGTCCAAAATAATCTTGGTGCTTGCCCAGAATCAACTTGTATATAGCCCTTAACAGAACAAAAGATTATCTTGGGAATGAGCTTTCTCAGAAATCATTTTTGCTTCCTTTTAAGTTCATATGAGCTACAAAATAGAGTAGGACACTGAAATGGTTAATGCTGTCAGCACCTCAAAGTCAAATTGTTCTGCTTCATTTATCTTATCTATCCCTTCCAAACACCTCTCCTCATCCATCAAATGACCTTCCAAAAGAGTGTTTCCCTCTTTCAATCACTGCAATGCCTGTCATGACAGTATTATTTCAGGGTATTTTCATTCATTTTCTGTTTCTTTTCTTCATCAGTCACTGCCTTTTGTTCATCGTTTTGTTCATCCTTTGCCCTATCTTTTGTTCATCTTTCCTTGATCATCTATGCACAGCTACTATCCCCTGTTTCATCATTTGTTCGTCTTTTTATGATACATCTCTTACAGGGACAACACACAGCTTGTTCATCTTTTGTTCATCTTTTCATGATACATCTCTTACAGGGACAACAGGCTGTACTTTGATTGTTCTGGACGTCCTGTGTTGAAATAGTCGTCTTGGGTCGTTGCGGGCAAGGGGGCTCCACATGATAGCAATATAGGGGTGGTTAGTTAGTCCAGCTGCCAGGCCATTAAAACTTTTTTGGAACCCCCCTATTCTAGGGTCTGGAAGGGGTTCTGACTGGGTTATAAGGTAATCCTAGGTATGAATCACCATTTGTTCTTCAACAAACAATATTTTGAACTATTGTCGACCATAAATGCAATCACTTTTGAGAGAGTCTTACGAAGCTGCAGTAGACCTAGAGACATTTATGGAGCCCTCTGGAGATAAAACTCGGATATAGCCGGCTTATCATTACCATATTTGGTATATAAGCTTATGTAACAGTTAGTTAGTCCAGTGTCGAGGCTTTAAAATTTTTTCTGACCCTATATGACCCTACAAAATCCTCGATCCCCCTTGGTTGCAGGTCCCGGCACACAAGAGTGAGATGCAGCAAGCGAACGAGCATATTCCATGTACTGACTCTAACTTAGCGATGTGCAGGCTTGGGCTCAAAGCCCTAGCCCAGCCCAAACCCGGCCCAGCCTTCGAGGAGGGCTTGAGGGCCTGAGGGTTTGGGCTGGCTTCCTGAAAGCCCTGAGCCTGAAGCTCAGGCCCGGGCTTTCAACAATACTTAGTGACCTGTTACTGGCCACTAAAAATTATCAATAAATAGTTGAAATTTCTTTTTGCAGGCATTCTCACCAAGTTCTCATACAATTTACAGTTGCTCAATGTCTAACTTGCATCTAACCATCTTCCTGGGTCATCCCCAGCTGTTATCCACTACTTGTTGGCACCAATAATGTTGGGTTTGGCTCAGTAAATGCTTAATGTAAGTCAGTAGTTCACTTTCTATCACACAAACTTAACTTCAGACTAATCCAACACTTTGCTTGTGACTTTTTGAGTGACGACATCATCCTAGTCGAAGCCTGGGCTCAAAGCCCAAGCTGGCCCAAGCCTGACCCTACTTAGGGCTTATGGCCGGGCTAACATCACTACTCTAACTTTCCTCCACTCCAGCGTTCTTCGCCCTAACAGACTTCCTCTCTGTTCTACCTTACTATATCGAAATCCTCCTGCACCAAGATACTTCCTCCTTCTTTCGGTTTAGCATATTGAGGATGTTTAAGCTCTTGAGGGTGTTTAGGCCATTTCAGTGGGTGTTACCTCATTGACTTTTTTTGGCTTTTTTGGTGTTGGCGCTTTGGCGGGTTTTGGATTTGGTGATGACAAGGACAGGGACTTTCTGCTTCCCATTTCCATGATCTTCATTCTAAAGATTGAATCATAGTCAGCAATAAGTACTATGAAAATATTATCAAAAAAGCAAACCTCAGTAATGTTTCTGGGCTCTGGCTGATTGAAGCTGATTGAATTTTCGGATTGACATGTTTGTATTCTGCTGTTCATTGCATAACTGAAGTTGCCATCTGTAACAACATCCCCTGCAATTCTGTGCAACTTCTCCTGAGAATCGAGAATGGCTACTAGAAATGGAGCCAGTAGGTTGTCTGGAAATCATGCCAAGAGAGCCAGAGGCTTACACATAGTGATTGCTGTCACAAAGAGGTAATTGCTTTAGATAGTGATAATGGCAATGGCGAGGAGCTAACAGACAGCAGTAAGTACTGGAACTACAAGGTCTATCAGTAAAAGTGAGAGAACTAGTGAGGAAGAGAATACACACCTGGTCCCAATGACAAAGAGGTTGAGATGGGGAACCAGGTGTCAGGACAGGGTTTATATATGTAAAAGTAAAGGTGTAAACAAAGCTGTAACCAAAGCTGTAAAAGAAGCTGTAAAAGAAGCTGTATCAGAGAAATGAAAGGTCCGGTGCGTAGCATGTGGCACAAGAGTCATATGGTGTAAAGGTCTGAGGATATGGAGATAAGAAGAAATAAATAGTACCAAATATAGACGTCATGACATTACCCCCCTCCTACAGTTCATCATCCTCAATGAATCCTAAACCTTTGTTGCCTCTGGGTGTTTCTTGTGAAATGCAGTGATCTTGCGTTTTGTATTTTTGAGGTTTGGAGCTGGCTCCCATGAGTTGTGGCTGTCATCATACCCTTTCCACTTCACAAGGTATTCCAGTCGCCTCCATCAAATCCTACTGTCCAAAAGGGTGTCCACTTCATATTCAGGCCCATCCTTCCCTTCGAGGTATACTGGCTCTGGCTCTTCAGGTAAAAGCCCATTCACCATATTACCCTTGTAGGCGTAGAGTTTGTCGACATGGAATACTGGGTGCAGATGATTCAGGGACTCGGGAAGGTCTAACCAATAGTCCAAATCCCCAACTTTTTCCATAATTTTGTATGGTCCTAACTGTCGGTCACCCAACTTGTCACTCGAAAGTTTCAAGTTAATGTCCTCTGCACTCAGCCAAATGTAGTCTCCAACCTTGAACTGATGTCCCTTCCGCTTCCCTCTTTCATATCCTTCCTTCATACGCTGTTCAGCCAGGTGTAGTGCTGACCCTGCATCTCTCTGAACCTCCCTCAGGACTTTTAGGCGGTCTTCTACATCGGGTATGCCTGTGCAGCGGCCTACTGGTATGTTGAACAGAGGAAGGTAGCCATAGGTCACCTCAAAAGGTGCCATACCATGTGTGGAGTGTGTATGGGAGTTCAGAACAAATTTGGCCATAGGAAGGTGTTCCACCCAATCATCCTGCCTATAGTTTGTGTAGAGACGTGGTATTTCTCTACTTCCTGGTTGGCTCATTCTGTCTGTCCATTTGTCTGGGGCCGATAGCCTGAGGAGAGGCTTGACTTGATCTCAAGCTGGTCTAAGAGAGAGTGCATGGCTTGGGCTGCAAACTGTGGGCCACGATCTGACACAAAGCGAAGTGGGAGGCCATGAAGGCAGAAGATTTCTTGGTAATATAGGTCAGCAACTTCTGTGGCCGTAATATTAGAGGTGCAGGGAGGAGGTTGGATTACTGCTTGTGGTGACGTTGTAGCTTCTTCCTGGCGCACTTGTCACACCCCTCGATGTCACAAAGAGGTAATCACTTAGATAGCGATAATGGCGACGGCACAGAGCTAACAGACAGCAGTAAGTACTGGAACTGGTCCCAACAACAAAGAATGTATAAAGTACCTAACAGACAGCAGTAAGTACTGGAACTACAAGGTCTATCAGTAAAAGTGAGAGAACTAGTGAAGAAGAGAATACACACCTGGTCCCAACAACAAAGAGGTCAAGATGGGGAACCAGGTGTCAGGACAGGGTTTATATATGTAAAAGTAAAGGTGTAAAGGAAGCTGTAACCAAAGCTGTAAAGAAAGCTGTAAAAGAAGCTGTATCGGAGAAATGAAAGGTCCGGTGCGTAGCATGTGGAACAAGAGTCATATGGTGTAAAGGTCCGAGGATGCAGAGATAGGAAGAAATAAATAGTACCAAATATAGACCTCATGACATTACCCCTCTCCTACACTTCATCGTCCTCAATGATTCCTAAATCTTTGTTGCCTCTGGGTGCTTCTTGTGAAATGCGGTGATCTTGCATTTTGTATTTTTGAGGTTTGGAGCTGGCTCCCATGAGTTGTGGCTGTCATCATACCCTTTCCACTTCACAAGGTATTCCAGTCACCTCCATTGTATTCTGCTGTCCAAAAGGGTGTCTACTTCATATTCAGGCTCATCCTCCCCTTTGAGGTATACTGGCTCTGGCTCTTCAGGTAAGAGCCCATTCACCAAATTAACCTTGTAGGGGTAGAGTTTGTTGACATGGAATACTGGGTGCAGATGATTGAGGGATTCAGGAAGGTCCAACCAATAGTCCAAGTCTCCAACTTTTTCCATAATTCTGTATGGTCCTAGTTGTTGGTCACCCAACTTGTCACTTGAAAGTTTCAAGCCGATATCCTCTGCACTCAGCCAAACGTAGTCTCCAACCTTGAACTGATGTCCCTTCCGCTTCCCTCTCTCGTATCCTTCCTTCATACGCCGTTTAGCCAGGTGTAGTGCTGACCCTGCATCTCTTCGAACCTCCCTCAGGACTTCTAGATGGTCTTCTACATCTGGGATGCCTGTACGATGGCCTACTGGTATGTTGAACAGAGGAAGGTAGCCATAGGTCACCTCAAAAGGTGCCATACCATGTGCAGAGTGTGTATGGGAATTCAGAACGAATTCAGCCATAGGGAGGTGTTCCACCCAATCATCCTGCCTATAATTTGTGTAGAGACGTAGGTATTTCTCCACTTCCTGATTGGCTTGTTCTGTCTGTCCGTTTGTCCGGGGTCGATAGCCTGAGGAAAGGCTTGACTTGATCCCAAGTCGGTCTAAGAGACATCACATGGCTTGGGCTGCAAACTGTGGGCCACAATCTGACACAAAACAAAGTGGGAGGCCATAAAGGCAGAAGATTTCTCGGTAATATAGGTGATGTTAGAGGTGCAGGGGAGGGTGTGGACCTGTTTGCCATAGAGATCGGTGCAGACAAGGATTGCATCATAACCTTGCGAGGATGGTAGCTGTGTAATGAGATCTACTGTCTCAAAGAGGCGAGCGCTTAGATAGCGATAACGAGGAGCTACGGGCTCGACTCGACTCACAGACAGCAGTAAGTACTGGAACTGGTCCCAACGACGAAGAATGTATTAAATACCTAACAGACAGCAGTAAGTACTGGAACTACAGTGCCCATCAGTAAAGGTGAAAGAAGTAATGAAAAGGGGAATACACACCTGGTCCCAACAACGAAGAGGTCAAGATGGGGAACCAGGTGTCAGGGCGGGGTTTATATATGTAAAAGTAAAGCTGTAAAGAAAGCTGTAAAGAAAGCTGTAAAGGAAGCTGTAAAGGAAGCTGTCAAGAAGCTGTATCGAAGCTGTATTGGAGAAATGAAAGGTCCGGTGCGTAGCATGTGGAACAAGAGTCAAATGGTGTAAATGTCCAAGGATACGGAGATAAGAAGAAATAAATAGTACCAAATATAGACGTCATGACATTACCCCCCTCCTACACTTCATCGTCCTTGATGAACCTTAAGTCTTTGTTGCCTCTGGGTGTTTCTTGTGGAATGCTGTGATTTTACACTTCGCATTTTTGAGATTCGCAACTGGCTCCCATGAGTTGTGACTGTCATCGTATCCTTTCGACTTGACAAGGTATTCCAGCCGCCTCCATCGTATCCTGCTATCCAGAAGGGTGTCCACTTCGTACTCAGGCTCATCCTCCCCCTCGAGGTATACTGGCTCTGGTTCCTCAGGTAAAAGTCCGTTCACTGGATTACCCTTGTAGGGGTGGAGTTTGTCGACATGGAATACTGGGTGCAGGCGATTAAGAGTTTCAGGGAGGTCTAACCGATAGTCCAAATCTCCAATTTTCTCTACAATCTCGTATGGTCCCAGTTGCCAATCCCCCAACTTGTCACTTGAAAGTTTCAAGTCGATGTCTTCTGCACTCAGCCAGACATGATCCCCGACCTTGAACTGATGTCCTTTCCATTTCCCTCTTTCATATCCTTCCTTCATCCAGCGCTTAGCCAGGTGTAGTGCTGATCCTGCATCTCTTCAAACCTGTCTTAGGATTTCGAGACGGTCTTCTACGTTTGGGATGCCTGTGCGCCAGCCTACCAGTATGTTGAATACAGGAAGGTAGCCATAAGTCACCTCAAAAGGTGCCATGCTGTGTGCGGGAGTTCAGAACAAACTCAGCCATAGGAAGGTGCTCCACCCAATCATCCTGTCTGTAGTTGGTGTAGAGGCGCAGATATTTCTCCACCTCCTGGTTGGCTCATTCTGTCTGTCCATTCGTCTGGGGTCGGTAGCCTGAGGAAAGGCTTGACTTGATCCCGAGTCGGTCCAACAAAGAACGCATGGTTTGCGCTGCAAACTGTGGACCATGATCTGATACAAAGCAGAGTGGGAGGCCATGACGGCGGAAGATTTCTTGGTAGTATAGGTTGGCGACTTCAGTAGCAGTGATATTAGAGGTGCAGGGAAGGGTGTGGACTTGTTTTCCATAGAGGTCAGTGCAGACCAGGATGGTGTCATAGCCTTGTGAGGATGGTAGCTGTGTAATGAGGTCGACTCCAACTTCTTCCCAGAGTCCTAAGGATACGTCCAAAGGCTGGATTACTGCTCACGGATGACGTTGCAGCTTCTTCCTGGCACATTTATCACATCCCTCCACGTACTTCTCCACAAAAGAGCGAATGGTGGGCCACCAGAAGTGCGAGGTTACCAAATCGAGTGTTCCATGTAGTCCTGGATGTCCTGCTGATGGTTCGTCATGGCATTGTTCTACTATTGCCCTCCGCAGGTCTTCATTTGGGGGGACATAGACTCGCCCCTTGTGATATACTAATCCATTATCCTCCTCCCATTCGGGTAAACCATTGGCCAGTTGTTGCAATCCTTCCTTCTTCAACTGCTCTAGTCCTTTTAACACCTCCACTTCTCTTCCCAGTGCCTGACGAATTCGTTCCTCTAGAGGGTTTGCCAGCGTAGTTGCGGCGAGCCTTACAAAGTGTTCTGGTTTGAGTACTGTGGTTTCCAGATTGTCTTCCCGGTCCGTTACTTGGTGGGAGGAGAGGTGAGAGAGGGCATCTGCTTGGGTATTCGCTTTGCCTGGGCGATGGATTAGTCGAAAGTCAAAGCGTGATAGCCACAGGGCCCATCTTGCTTGTCGTCAACTAAGATCCTGTGCTGTTCGCCAGAACTCTAGATTGGAGTGATCTGTGATAATTTCAAAGGGCTGTGGTAGTCCTTCCAGATAACTCCGCCAATCTTTCAGTGCCTCGATAATAGCCAGCATCTCTTGGTCGTAGATTTCGTAATTGTGTTCGGCTGACTGCATGGATGTGGAAAAGAATGCTACTGGGTGCCAAAGACCGTCTTCCAACATCTGCACTAGAGCTCCTCCTGTCGTGAAGCCTGAAGCGTCTACTTCGACTCGGGTAGGACGATCTGGTGACCAGAGTGTAAGAATGGGTGCAGACGTGAAGGCTGTTCGAAGGGAGTCAAAGGCTTCCTGTTGGTGAGTTCCCCAATTAAATGAGATGTCTTTACGAGTGAGGTCGTTCAGAGGCCGAGCAGTTTTAGCAAAGTTCTCTATGAATCGTCGGTAGAAATTTGCAAAGCCCAAGAACGCCCGAACGTCATGGACATTGCAGGGAACTGGCCAGTGCTGTACTGCTGCCACCTTCACTGGGTCCATGCGAACTTGCCCTTCCCGGATAATCAGCCCCAGATATTCTATCTCCTCTTGTTCAAACTCACATTTCTCTGGCCTCAGATACAGATCATTCCTTTTCAGCCTGGCTAGCACTTCCCGAACCACTCCTCGGTGTTCTTCCAGAGTCCCACTGAAGATCAGGATGTCATCCAGATAAACTGCTACCTTGCCTGCTGCGATCAAGTCTGAGAAGATGGAGTTCATGAGGCCCTGGAAAGTAGCTGGCGAGTTTGTCAGTCCGAAGAACATGACAGTAGGTTCGAAGAGTCCTCGGTTGGTTGCAAATGCTGCCTTCCACTCGTCCCCCTGTTTGATCCAGACATTGTTGTAACCCCAACGTACGTCAAACTTGGTGAAGTATTTGGCACCTTGAAGGCGGCTGACTATGTCGGCAACGAGGGGAAGAGGGTAGCGGTTCTTAATAGTGTACTCGTTTAGGCATCGGTAATCCTGAACAAACCAAAGTTTCCCGTCTTTCTTCTTCACAAAGAAGACTGGAGAGGACAGAGGGGATTTGGAGGGCTGGATATATCCCTTGCAGACATTTTCATCAATGAATTGATCGAGTTCCTGCTGTTCATTGATGGACATCGGGTAGATCTTGGTTTGTAGGGTAGCGGGTGCTCCAGGTACCAGTTCAATAGCATGATCCCAGGGTTTGTGTGCAGGAAGGCATTCCGACTCAGCTTCGGAGAAGACCTGAGAATAATCCCGATATTGAGGAGGGACTATCTCCTCAAACGACTGTTTCAGTTTCATCTGGTTTGCCTCTTCAGCCAGCTGCTGTGAGTAAGTGAACCCTGCAGCACACCAGACTTCTTCTCCAGTGTCAGCAAGGATCCCTGCTTTCTTCCAGGAGCGCCTCGTAGCCCGGTTAGCGCGAATACGATATACTTGGGGTTCCTCCTCCTCCTCTTCTGCTGCCAGATCCGGGGGTTGGTCTATGGGTGCATGTGTTCCCTGAGGAATTGACTGGGTTGGTTCAGATTCTGTGCCTTCCAGGATGACATTTCCCCTTGAGGTTGGTCCGAAATTGATAGCAACGAACTGATCCTGATCGGGGATCTCTTCCACTGATGGGGGCGGTGCTATAGGGATTTGCAGCCGGCCGCCTGTCCAGTCAATCTGTGGGTTTATCTTACACAGCCAGGGAAGACCCAGGATGACGTCTTCTCCGCCTAAGTCCATAACCAGAAAATCTAGCCATGCCTCCTGTCCATCTGTTGTCATGGCTAGCTGACAGAACCGATCTATACACCCTGCTCAGTTAAGGGTCCCATCAATGTTGTAGACATCTAGGGGTTTACAGAGGGGATAGGTTTGGATCTGGTGCCACTTTACAAATGACTGTCCCAGGAACAGTCCTGTAGCTCCACTGTCAACCATCGCCACTACCACTGCCTCATTTCGTCTTCCTCGGAGTTTCACACGTATACGGAAGTGAGAAGCACAAGATTCTATTTCGGGGATACTGGATATGGTACATGAGGGAATAGAATCGTATGAGGAACAAGAGAGCATATGGGTATTCAGGGGTGTTCGCGCCGTGGCGGGAACGGACACCCGTTTCAAAAACCCTGTTGGTTAGCGATGTTATGGAGTAAGGCAGTTTGATCGGCGATAGATTGTTGCAAGGCAGAGAGCGTAGACAGCGATTCAGTGGATGAGGAAGCAGCAACAGTAGCAGTGGGGGCAGTGGCAGGGGTAGGAGAGGGTGGATCATCGGGGAAAAGACTAAAGGTATCACTAATAGTGGCAGCCACACGTTGTCTACTTCGACCCCCTCCTCTGGGTTGACCCATGTATCGGTCCTGACAGACGGAAGAGCGATGACCCATCCTCTCACAGTAGTCACACTTGTCACATCTGTGGTTCCCATCTCGTTTCATGTGATCCTTGGAACTGCAGCTGTAGCAGCGCCCCTGCATCGCCTTCTGGTAGTCCATGAAGGTGCGTCCGTTACCCTGGGGACGCTCAGTACCGGAGGCGTCAATGTCCATGGCGTTAGGGTCTCGCGCAGAGGGGAATCTGGAGAGGGATGGGGTAGGGCCAGTGACTGGTTTTCCTACAAACTCTGCTAGGGTCTGTTCCACATGAAGTGCTCGGTTGATCAGCTCATCTAGGTTTTTAGGGGCCTCCTTCTGTTCTAGCTCCACATTTGCTAATGGGAACAACAGGTCCTTATGAAGGCGCTTTCGGAACTTGTACTGGAGGTCCTGATCCGAGAACCCAGTCTTCTCTGCCCACATCTCGAAAATCTGAGAGAACTCCGCGACTGTTTTATCTCCCTGTTTCAACACCTCGAGTTTGTTCTTGGCCAACTGCTGCTCGTTTGCTACCCTGAACTGAACTTTTAGTGCGTGGGTGAAGTTGTCCCAGTTCCCTTCCCAGGGGAAGACTGCTCCAGCTTCATCTGCTCGGACTCTGCTGATATGACGAGCATACTCTGCGGCCCATTCTGCAGCAGGTCCTTCCATCATAAGGAGTGCTTCTGCAATGCACTTCCGTGGATCGAGTTTCCCACTGTCAAGTTTGAGCCGCTTTTGTTCTCCAGCCCAGAGAATGAAGAGAGATAGGAATGAGTCGAGTTTGGCTGGTTCGCCTTTGAATGGGGCCGGTTTGGCAGTTTTGTCTGTGGATTCATGGGTAGGTCTATTGACCAAATTGGTGATTGCCTGCTGCAGCTGGTTCTGGTTGTTGACCAGAGCCTGGAGGAGGTTTTCAAGGGCGGCGGAGGACATGTCGATGTCAGTGATTGGGAAAGCAATGGGACTGAGTGGGGCTGGTGACACGGGAAGAGGGGATGGATTGGGTATGAGTGTAGGACTGGGACGGGCTGTTGGTATGGCAGAAGGTGGAGCGGATAGCGGTAGTGGGGTGTGAGTGATGTCTGGTGATGGAACAGTGGAAGTACTAGAAACAGGACCGAAGAATGGCAGGTGACTGAAGGCAAGGTGTAGGAAGTGGGAGCAGAGTAGGGCTGGATTGCTGGGTAGGATTATACTGTGTTCTCCTTCCCAGGAGTAGTAGCGGACCTGGGGGATGGATTGATGAGCATGGGGACAAGGCTGTTGCTGGCAGTTGTTGTAGAGTTCTTCTCCGTTTTCAAGGTAGCTGTCGATATCAAAGCTGACGTGCTTCTGATCTGTTAAGTCAAGACCGTGTAGCCACTCTACACAGAGCAATGGCATTGGAGGCGGTGGGGGAGATGCAGAGACAGATGAATCAGAGACTGAGGATGGTGCAGCGTATCGTCCAGACGTGGTGGCAGTAGTACCTGCAAGGGCAACCTATATGGAGGCCACCGGTGCAGTAAGGGATCTTGACCTAATGTCACAAAGAGGCAAGCGCTTAGATAGCGATAACGAGGAGCTACGGGCTCAACTCGACTAACAGACAGCAGTAAGTACTGGAACTGGTCCCAACGACGAAGAATGTATTAAATACCTAACAGACAGCAGTAAGTACTGGAACTACAGTGCCCATCAGTAAAAGTGAAAGAAGTAATGAAAAGGGGAATACACACCTGGTCCCAACAACGAAGAGGTCAAGATGGGGAACCAGGTGTCAGGGCGGGGTTTATATATGTAAAAGTAAAGCTGTAAAGGAAGCTGTAAAGGAAGCTGTCAAGAAGCTGTATCGAAGCTGTATCGGAGAAATGAAAGGTCTGGTGCATAGCATGTGGAACAAGAGTCAAATGGTGTAAAGGTCCGAGGATACGGAGATAAGAAGAAATAAATAGTACCAAATATAGACGTCATGACATCTACCCTGACCTCCTCCCAGAGTCCTCAGGGTACGTCCAGAGGTTGGATTACTGCTCGTGGGTGACGTTGTAACTTCTTCCTGGCACACTTGTCACACCCCTCGACATACTTCTCCACAAAAGAGCAAATGGTGGGCCACCAGAAGTGTGAGGTTACCAAGTCTAGTGTCCCATGTAGCCCTGGGTGTCCTGCTGATGGCTCGTCATGACACTGTTCTACTATTGCCTTCCACAGCTCTTCATCCGGAGGAACATAGACTCGCCCCTTGTGGTATACCAATCCATTATCCTCTTCCCATTTGGGTAGACCATTGGCAAGTCGCTGTAACTGATCCTTCTTCAATTGCTCCGGTCCTTTTAACACCTCCACTTCTCTTCCCAGTGCCTGACGAATCCACTCCTCTAGGGGATTGACTAGCGTAGCAGCAGCGAGCTTTACGAAGTGCTCTGGTCTGAGCACTGTGGTCTCCAAATTGTCCTCTCAGTCAGTTACTTGGTGGGAGGGAAGGCAGGAGAAAGCATCTGCTTGGGTATTTGCTTTGCCTGGGCGATGGACTAGCCGGAAGTCAAAGCGTGATAGCCAGAGGGCCCACCTCGCTTGTCATCGGCTAATGTCCTGTGCTGTTCGCCAGAACTCCAGATTGGAGTGGTCTGTGATGATCTCAAAGGGCTGTGGTAGTCCTTCCAGGTAACTCCGCCAGTCCTTCAGCACTTCAATTATGGCCAACATTTCTCAGTCATAGATTTCATAATTTCGTTCGGCTGACTGCATAGCGCTGAACGGAATGCTACTGGGTGCCAGAGACCGTCTTCTAGCATCTGCATTAGGGCTCCACCCATTCCAAAGCCAGAAGCATCTACTTCGACACGGGTAGGGCGGTCCAGTGACCAGATGTGAAGGCTGTTTGAAGGGAGTCAAAGGCTTCCTGTTGGTGAGTTCCCCAGTGAAACGAGATGTCCTTACATGTAAGGTCGTTCAGAGGTCGAGCAGTTTTAGCGAAGTTCTCTATGAATCGTCGGTAGAAATTCGCGAAACCCAGGAATGCCCGAACGTCTTGGACATTGCAGGGAACTGGCCAGTGCCGTACTGCTGCTACCTTCACAGGGTCCATGTGGACTTGCCCTTCCCAGATAATCAACCTGAGATATTCTATCTCTTCCCATTCAAACTCACATTTCTCTGGCCTCAGATACAGATCATTCTTCTTTAGCCTCACTAGTACTTCTTGAACCACCCCCTGATGCTCTTCCAGGGTTCCACTGAAAATCAGAATGTCATCCAGATAAACTGCTACTTTTCCTGCTGCAATCAGGTCTGAGAAGATGGAGTTCATAAGGCCCTGGAAAGTAGCAGGAGAGTTCGTCAACCCAAAGAACATGACAGTAGGTTCAAAAAGTCCTCGGTTGGTTGCAAATGCTGCCTTCCACTTGTCTCCTTGTTTGATCTGGACATTGTTATATCCCCAACGTACATCAAACTTGGTGAAGTACTCGGCCCCTTGAATACGGCTGACTATCTCAGCGACAAGGGGAAGAGGGTAGCAGTTCTTAATGGTATACTCGTTTAGGTGTCAGTAATCCTGGACAAACCGAAGTTTCCTGTCTTTCTTCTTTACAAAGAAGACTGGAGAGGATAGAGGGGATTTGGAGAGTCAGATATAACCTTTGCAGACGTTTTCATTGAGGAATTGATCGAGCTCCTGCTGTTCATTGATAGACATTGGGTAGATCTTGGTATGTAGGGTGGCAGGTGCTCCAGGTACCAGTTCAATAGCATGGTCCCATGGTTTGTATGCAGGGAGCCGTTCTGACTCAGCTTCGGAGAAGACCTGAGAGTAATCCCTATATGCAGGAGGGACTATCTCTTCGAATGACTGTTTCGGTTTTGTTCAGTTTGCCTCTTCAGCCAGCTGTTGTGAATAAGTGAATCCCGCAGCACACCAGACCTCTTCTCCAGTGTCAGCAAGGATCCCTGCTTTCTTCCAGGCATGCCTTGTTGCCCGATTAGCCTGAATATGATAGACTTGTGGTTCCTCCTCCTCCTTCTCCATTGCTGGGTCTGGGGGTTGGTCTGTGGGTGCATGTGTTCCCTGAGGAACCGACGGGGTAGATTCAGAACCTGCACCTTCTAGGATGGTGTTTCCTTTTGGAGTTGGTCCAAGATTGGTAGTGACAAACTGATCTTGATCAGGGACTTCTTCTACTGATGGGGGCGGTGCTGTAGGAATTTGCAATTGGCCACTTGTCCAGTCAATCTGTGGGTTCATTTTACACAACCAGGGGAGGCCCAGAATGACGTCTTCTCCACCTAAGTCCGTGACCAGAAAATCTAGCCATGCCTCCTGTCCATCTGCTGTCATAGCTAGTCAGCAGAATTGATCTATATGCCCTGCTCAGTTAAGGGTCCCATTAATGTTGTAGACATCTAGGGGGTTGCAAAGAGATGGTCAAGAGTTCTGGCTCTATTCAGTAGGTACCCCTAAACTTACATAGGTACCTGTGGCACATGCATATGGCTGCCTTATAAAATTCTTTGACTAGGTAGATAGATGTTATTCAATATCCAGAACATGAATAAGATGTTATAATTGCTATATGTCCAAATTCCAAGACTCAAAAAAGCGAAAATAGCCCTGATTTTGACCTTCATTGGGCATATGCATATGCAGTGTCTATTTTGTTGGGATTATAGAGGTTGATCCATCATTCTATACTACAATACTTTGATTATGTGAACTTTGGTGATCCTTGCTCAATGACATGCATAGATATAGCCTTAGGTGCTAGATGTCCAATGATATGGAACTTAGTTTGACTTTAAGCTTCCTGGTATACATGAAACATGTCCTAGAGAATTTGGGTGGCTCATTGTCTTCTACATGATGCCAAATGATGGAATACAAAGTGTGAATGTCTGGGATAATCACTGGAATGAGATATGCATATAGATGTAGTTCAAAAAGGCATTATTTTCGCTTTTTTGAGAATCAATTAAGAATTGGGTCAGAGATCCTGAGAATATCACAGTGCTGACTTCATATTACTGTTCATGGCATGTATTGATATTTATATGCAGTCCTACACACATTTTTAAGTAGGTGTTTGCAAGTGCCACAGGTATACATGCGTAACCTTAGGTCCATGTGGCACCTGAAAATACATCGTCTATAAATTTGTTTTTATAGGTGGAAGGATGTACCCTTCGTGCTCGAACATGAATATGAGATCAGAAATGCAATATCTTCAGGATACAAGGCTCCATTCTTGATTTATTCACACAAAAGCGAAATTAGTACACTTTTAGACCACATACATATGCATATCTCAGTCCAATGGTTATCACAGACATCCATACTTTGTATTCCATCATTTGGCATCATTTAGAAGACAATGAGACCCAAATTCTCTAGGAGATGTTTCATGTATACCAGGAAGCTTAAAGTCAAACTAAGTTCCAAATCATTGGACATCTAGCACTTAAGGCTATATCTATGCATGCCGTTGAGCAAGGATCACCAAAGTTCACATAATCACAGCATTATAGTATAGAATGATGGATCAACCTCTATAATCCCAACAAAATAGACAATGCATATGCATATGCCCAATGAAGGTCAAAATCAGGGCTATTTTCGCTTTTTTGAGAATAAATCAGGAATTGAGTCTTGGAATTTGGATATATAGCAATCATAACATCATATTCATGTTCTGGGTATTTAATAACATCTATCTACCTAGTCAAAGAATTTCATAAGGCAGCCATATGCATGTGCCACAGGTACCTAAGTTTAGGGGTACATACTGAATAGAGCCAGAACTCTTGACCATCTGGTTTATCCAAGTGGATATTTGAATTCACCAACCTAAATAACCCCAGTAGACACAGCTATACTCATATTGAATGCAATATCAGGAAGTGCTTTCAGCTCTGATTGGCCAGATTGGCAAGCAATATTAGAGGCAGTCCTCCTGAGCAATGAGAACATTAGTATGCTGTAGGAAGGGAAATTTGCAGTGGAATGACTCACTGGTCGAGATAAATTCCTGTGCTGAACCTGCCCCAAATCGAATAATAATCGTCCAAGGGGGCTAATATCACAGTGGAGAGTGGGGGAGCAAGCAATGTAGGGTCCAGTAAACAAGGGAACAAAGGATACTTTTTAGGCCCTCCCCTGGAGCTGCTTGAGTCACATTTCCCCCAGTACCAAGACTCTTTGGCAACCATGGGGACTTCTGGGCAGAGTTTTGGGGAGAATACGAGAGCAACTACCCGCGTATGTTGATGAGCACTGAGTTAATGGAGGTGCAGGAGATTATGATCAGGCACAATATTGATCAAGCTGGGAAGAAGGCAATCAAGGCCCTAGAAGTTGATGAGGACAATGAAGATGATGAAGATGACAATGAAGACGAAGAAGACCCTGACAATGAACACGCAGCTTTGAGGCCAGATGCTGGTGCCACCAAGTTGTCTGCCGATGCGCCCGCCATCGCCAGCATGCCCACAACCATGGCCAACATGTCTATTGTGGCCAGTGCGTCTGTTGGAGTAGGGGAGTGTGTCAGGTGAGTCTTGTTTGTAGTTGTTTGTCAATACCTTTAGGGACATCATGGCCTGTAGCACGAGTAGTTCAGATCATCATCATCCATTCCAGTTTGTTGTCTATCTCATCACAGCCTACTCCATCTTGGTGACAAGAGCGAGATTCGACACCACACGACACAGTGCATACAAAATCACAAAGGACCATAAAGTAACACTGAAAACACAACAAAATTGCGAAAAACAAACCTTGTGACAGCAGAGGATGTTTTATAGCAACGAACACTGTACCCACAGTATCAGCCACAGTACCCGCAGTATCAGCCACCATACCCACAGCATCAGCCACTGCACCCGCGGTCTCAGAAATGCTCACAACTGAATCATCACTCACAGAATCGTCTATCAGTGATTCAATCCGATCTAGTGCAGTCCCAGAACTAGAAAACTTTACACCTCCAACATCACCACCACAAGTACGAGGAACAGAGCAACTCATACACCAAACAGAAACTTGGGTCGAACGCATTGCTAGGGTATGTGGAATACTAGTAAACCCATCAGAACCACCATCACATATCCCATCTTGTAATAATTCTGTCAAGAACAGGTTCAGATAGGGACTGGATGCCTCTCAGGCCACCACACAGAAGCCAAAGACGAAGGAACAAGGCAAATAGATGGTATAAGTGAGTAGGCCAGACTGGGCCAGAGTCTACATAGTACTGAGGACAGAGCTGAGCAGTATGGATCAGAGGGACAGAAGTGGACAGACTAAGGAACCTATCTACAAAGCCATGTAGTAAATATACAAAAGTGCGAAGCTAGATCAGCAGGTACTGATGGAAACAATCATAGGATGATGATCAGGTATCTAAGTGATGTCAATATGTACAGTCAGTCAGATAAATGATGTATCAAGGAAGGTAGAAGCCATAGGTACCAAGAGACGAGATCTAGAACAAAGGAAGTAGAAGGAATGGGATACAGGGTCTGGAAAAGCGAAGACAGGAAGGGATTCATGACAAATTCTCCGCCACCAGTACCGAAACCTAGATCCAACTTTCTGATAATGGCAGCCCCAGATTTCGCAGGGGGATCAAAGGAGAAGACAAATCCCGTAGACTTCCTAAGAAAAGCCGAGATGTACATGAGGCAGATCAACATTGCACCAGCCGAAATGGGAAGCAGCATCAACCTGCTCTTCAAAGCAGGAAGCTGAGTTGACAAATGGTATGAAGGATTGGGGCAGGAAACGAAGGAAGACTGGAAGAAGTTCCAAACTGAATTTCTAAAGGAGTTCCCACCACCCGATATAGCCGAACCGACAGTCTCAGACCATGTTGATAAACTGCTGGCCATGAGGATCATGTTGAAGGAATTAGGGACAAAAGACGAGGATCAACAATGGACTCACCAGCGGTTCGCACGCCGACTAATGGAGGTTGCGAAGGCTGCCAAGATCGCAGATGGGTCATTGGATATCAGGGCAGTATGGGAACACCTGCTGAAAGTGTTGAGGAAGAAAGTCCCCAAGGAAAACAAAGCCTGGAAGGATTTCACAGACGCAATTAAGAATGTGGACCCACAGGAGTTGAAGGATGCAAGAGAAGAAGAGGAGAGGTTGCAGAAATTAGAGGAAGGACAGAAGAACATGCGAATTCCCCCAATGCCAGAAATGCCTAGCAAGCTGCTAGCATGCGCATTCACCAACACCCAGATCACAAGCCCACCACCAACGCCAAGCCGTGGAGCCACTGTTAGATGGCCACCACATGCAAGTAACCTCACAGAAATACAGAAAGCCATGTTACAAACCAGCATCAACACATACATCCAACGCCCCAACACAGATGCAGGTATAGCGGATTGGAAAAACAATGTAATCTGGTTCCACGACCAACACGGTAACAAACCTATCTTCAATGAACACACATCATTTCCCTACCAGCCAGGAACGCTGAAGCTTCACCTGTGGAAAGAAATGGCATGGCTGAGATGCTGATGGGGGCATGGACCGGTGTACATCAGAGTCCAGAATCAGAAAGTTGGAGGGAAACTTCAGAGCTTTCGTGCAGAAGGAATTGGGTTGAGTTAATGTAGTCAGGGTGAATTTAGTGGAAGAAGAAGACTTGTTTGCTGGGTACCAACAGGGAAAAGGGGAAGGGTCAGCAGAGTAGACGGCAACTGCATGACCCGGGTCTCAGACAACTTCTTGGATGATAATCATGAATGTATATCTGCAAATGATATTATTAACGTGCATACCATTAAAAGTGTTCTAAGCCATACCTGTGAGCCATTCACCACATCGGTTGAATTGGTGGATAAGAATAACGAAATAGTGCGAGTATCAGCGCTGGTCGATGATGGGACACTGAAGTGTATGACAACCTCAAAAGTGTATAGGAGGCTGGGGTGAATCAACGAAGGTCATGCGTATGGTGGATGGTCACTCAATACGATCAAAAGCAAGTTGGACAGGGATAGTCCAGGTCAAAGGATTGGAAGTAGAAGGAACGTTTGAGGTGTTTGACAGCCAAGGGAGCTGGAACTTGCTGTTTGGGAAACCACTCCTGAAACGCTTCAAAGCAAACCACGAATATGAAGGCAACACAATCTGAATCAAAGTCAGCAAGGAATCGAGAACAATCTTCAATGATGGATTAGGAAAGAAGGTTACGCCAAAAAAGAAGATAATAGCAGTAACACTAGAAGAAGTCAAGGATGAGGATGTGGCAAAGGAACATGAATGTATCATGTTGCAAGGCAACCCACGAGTAACACCCGTCCTGGAGGACTTGGGGGAAAGAGGCCATGCTATGCTGGCAAGACCAATTACTATTTTTTTTTCTTCTTTTTCTATATCACTGTATCATTTTGAACATAGGTTCAGGGGTGAGACAATGTGACCACTGAACATCGTGAAGTTCAGAGCAAAATTTTTAGTGTGACACTCCAAGATCAAAGTCAGATTTGACCTGAATACACTGCTTTATTGGCTCAAATTGGGCAAAACTCAGAGGAAATTACATAAATAAGATGAAAGAAGTGCTAAAAGTAACAGCCCACTGAAGGCGGAGCGAAAATTTGCCTTTTTTGTATATTTCAGTGTTATCCAGTCACACGTTCAGTGGCCAATGTGACCTGTGACAGATTTCAAAAATACTCAGTTCATCAAGGCCTGTGATGTGTGACTGAACCTACAATCAAAACAGTACAGTACACTATTTCACCTGATATTAAAGGGATGTTTGTTCTGTCCAGCAGCTAATGTGTATATATATGAATGCCCAAAAAAAAAAAAATTAAGAAAGAGAGAGAAAGTTGGGACATAAAGTTCACAGCCACCAAAACACAATGTAAAGTACTTATCTTCATTTGTAATAAGAACTAAACTTCATAGTGTTGTCAAGGCTTTTTTTTGTTAACATTGAGCCTTCCACATAATTCAGACCTTTGCGCCAAAATCTAAAGCAGTAAACCTTTATTTTGCTCGTGTTCTTTCATATTTTCAGACTTTTGCTATTCACTACACATATCAAAATTTGCTATTTCACGTAGATGAATGAGCAAGCTGGATGTCCCTCATAAGTACCTAAGTTTTTCATTGTCATGTCACCCAATGCACCTTCATACATTGAAGTCGATCCATGTATCATGCCATCATTTATCCACACTGTATGGTCATTTCTTATAATACGCGAGATGAAATGGTTTCCATTAACCCAGTAGATAACACCTCTGAAATTTAATGTGCCTGTTTTCTGACGCATACACATAAGCTTAATAGATTTAGTTGGAGATATGTGATCTGGTGGTGAATCAATAGCCACAATAGATGGACACTGGTTGAATAGCTTCATGACTTGCACTACCTGATAACACTTTGGGCAATTGAGAAATTGTTGTGTCTGTAATTTATTTATTGCTGCATTCAGACTTCCTTTCAAATTGACTGTTGCGATAACACCATTTAAATCACCACTTGTTGTTGTCTCCCCACATGCAGGACATATGTATATATTGGAACTTATAACATTATCCTGCTCGAGCAATGTCCTGATTAGTTTATCTATAGATAAACCCACTTGCCCATATGGGAATGTGCGACTGCCATATGAATTCAACACCTCTCACATTTCATCTCTCAACTCCTCCATTGTACACTTGTTTTCATAAACATCTGGCAAGCCTGCTGATAATTTACTGACAAATCCATTGTATGAACACCACTCCTTTGACCAAAAAACAGGATTAAATGTCCATAAATCTGCCAAAATTGTGAATAAGAAATCATATCCACAACTGTAATTCTTACCGTCCCAATTCATACCCAGAGGACCCTCTTTAGACTTGTGCAGACTGACTTTAGATCTCTTATTTGGTGGGGTAACTGTATTGTCTTCATCACGTTCTTTTCGTTTTTTTAAAACATGTTCCAATGGCTGTGAACCAGGAGCAGCAATGTCACGAACTGCTACAGTTCTTTGCCCTCCTTCTTCTTCTACTTTATTACTGAACTCATGTTCCGATCACTCGTCTATTGCATTTCCTCGATAGACCTTTTTAACCTTATATCACTGACTCTGAACCTTATAGAATCTGTCAAACTCTATAATAACTGTCGATCATTCTTCCATGATTTGGTACCTATATCTATCCATATTTGATCTATTGCTCTCACTCTCGACACATCATATGGCACCTTTATATATTTACTTGCTTTTTCCCATCTCTTTGCATTTCGCATATATACCTGAGATCTTTTGTAACTGATTCCCCAGTTTGTTCACTTTGTCTCTGCTCCGTACTATCACTACGCAGTGTAGAGCCTAGTCAGCCTACTCGTCTATATCTCTTTCTATCTCTTTCTCTCTCTCTAATCTATCTGTTTGTATCCGTCCTTTAACTGTGTGACTTGGGTGGTCTATTGAGTGTATCAATGACCTTGACAAGCAATGTAATTATCAGTGTCCTTAATATTATAAATATCTGACTGGTTTTTCTTCCTCTTGTCTTGCTTCCTGTATTTTTCAACAACATCATTGAGATTTTCAACTGGTTCTATTGGATCACTTGCTGACCATCTTAGTTTATCTGGTACTTGTTCTGGTACATGTTGCTCTCCCTTCCACTGAAAAAATTGTGCTGTGACATCAACTCTGGTGACTCCATTTACATGGTCAGGCAACACTTGTTCAAACCTTAGACATGTTATTTCATCTAGAACCTCTAGTTCACGAAATTCTTGACACAAAAATCCATTTAACCCACCTGTTATCTTCTCAATAGTTGAATGAGACAAAGGTTCCATTATGACCGTGCCCTTGTGCGTAGAACTTCTTGAAAGTGCTGTATATATGCTTTGATGGTTTCTGGCCTGAGACAAGCTGCACAAATTGAAGTCTCTAGTTCTGCCCTGAGAATTGAAGTCTGTCATTGCAAAGTTTTGAATGATTTGGACTTGGCTCCTCGTTATACTGTAGGTTTCACCACTCGGCATTCTTGCTGGTTTGTGTAGCTTCACATAAAGAACATCAATATACTCCTGTCCATTTGAATCTTTAGCAGCTTTCCAACCATGTACATGTGTTTCTTGCCCATTTTTAATACATAGCTCTGTTGCCTCATTGTATTTTATCATAACAGGCATTCCCACGCACAACTGTAATATACCTGGTACATGTGCTGTGTCACAAGGTGACAAATCCCATAGAGCTTCTCTGAGTGTTTCTGTCATTGCCTTGGGTGCTGTTGTTTTTCTGTATGCTTTACGTCTGGTTGTAGCAGGATCTTTTCCATGACCCAGAGTGTCCCATGAATAAAAGGAATGAAGAGGTTGGTTGACTTCTGATGCAAACTTTTGCAACTGGACATTGTTTATACATTCCCTGTGTGTTTCTGCTGGTTATAATAGACACATATCTAAAGTCTGCATTGTTTATCTTGGGTTGACCCGACAACCTCCCAGCTACTCTAGATTGAAGATATGCAATATCAGTTGCAGTGCATGATGCAAATCACATATTTTCCAAAGCCAATCGAAAATTAGAATCTTCTAAGGATTGGGCTTGTTGCCGCATATTCTTTCTCAATATAACAACATGTGTGACCTGATGCCAAAGTGCTTTTCCTGTTTCCTCTGCTTGTGTATAAAGGGAGTGTGCAAGATCCATGCAGGCAACTTTTTTTGTATACAAAGATGTTCCACCTACAGGAGGCAACTGTGCAAAATCACCTGCAAATATCACACTATATCTGCCAAAACCAGATGCATGGTTACCAGATATCTGTGAAAGTCTATGGTTTATACAATTAACATCCTGCATACTCAGCATACTCACTTCATCAATAAATATGTATTTGACACCATCTAGGTTATCTCTGGCTTTCTTTATACCTGTGTCCTCATTTATAGATACTTCTTCTGTCGCTGGTCAGGAGAAACCAAGCAAGGAATGATATGTCAAACCATGTACAAGTGCTGCTGCAGTGCCTGTTGGAGCACAAACAACCATAGCATGACCTTCTCCTTTCTCATGGAAAATTTTACGTAATGAATGTATGACTTTGCTTTTACCAGTGCCACCCAGACCACCAATATACATCTTCAAAGGTTTGAACTCAGCAGATGTGGAATGATTCGTAATAATCTTAAACGCTCTGTGTTGTTCTTCATTGAGAGTCTCATCTATAACAATATTATCAGATAGGCACTGCTCTTCTACTAACTGACTCTGAAAATCTTTGTCTATATATGATAGATCATCAAATACCATTTCATTCCATCTAGTGAATTTGTTTTTATGACTGTTGTTACTTTCAGCATTATCATTTGCAGGGTTGTGCTTCATATTCAGCAGAGCTCTACTTCTCTCCTCAGCAACCTTTTGCTTCCATGTTGTACTGCCTATAGTTATATCTGGACAGAAAGTGTTAAAATCATTGTCTAACTTGTATTTTTCAGAGTGAGGGTCTAGAATACCGGATATGTCCAAAGTCTTAGATATTTGGTCATTCAGTAACTGATTTCTTATAGTACCATTGTTTGGAAGTAGATCTTGGTTCTTAAAATCAATGGGGGCTTCAAATGTATCCTGATTATAGGTTTCATTAACATTGCTGAGGAATTCATGCATTGCAGTATCATCTCTCATCTTCACTATGAATTTTCTGTTTTGTCCTCACTTTCTTTTGATATGTGGACATAAAATCATACAAGTTCATCTGGTCAATATCAGTGCAGCACATTGTATAGTCATCCACCTTTGAGATGCCCACAATTTTGTCATTGTTTATCCAAACCTTCTCATCTGGAACAGATTGTTGAGATCCACTTGGACCCTCACTCTGAGCCTGCAATATATTGTCATGATCTTTCCAATGTGCCCTTACTCGGTCTACATATTGTGTCCAGTAAAAGGGTGTGAACTGATAGTTGGTGTAATGATCTGGATTGCCTAACAGATACATAGATGCCATTGGGCTCCCAATTTCCATTTTTCCAATCAGACTGTTTACCGTCTTAACTATAATGGTCCTGGCCAATTTTCAGTTATCACTGGTATCAGAAATGAAACTGCTGTTTTTGGTGTAAACTCCTTTGATTGTTTCAAAGAAAGTGTATGTCTTGAGACCTGGCTTTGTAACATAATCAGTGATGTAAGCCACACATGCTTTCACTGCAGTACCTGACAGAAGAGAAGTCACATATGTATTGCATCTGAAAAGATATGTGACAGCTGGTGTCCACATGTTCCACCACGGCTCTCCCTTTTTCATTTCAATGTAACCTGTGTCAGGGTCAGTCAGTGTTTGAGCATGCACTTGTCTAGGAAAACGAGCTTTGCATACTCCATCAACAAGACATGCTGGACGTGTATGAACTGCAGTAGAACCATTTCCCTTTATACCTTTATTTGCTGCACAACAATTATACATGTTAGACCTGAAAGCCAGATCATCACATTCCTGTATGTAGTGAGAATTCCACTCAGCAATTCTTCTGCATGATTCACATTGACACATACTGGAACATGAACATACAGCAACTGGTGGTGGTGTAGGCATTGTTAAAGTAGGGTCTTTATAATCAGGTTTTGTCTTGTTCAGAATTATTTGTTCATTGATACTTGCACTGGTGCCAGTGTCAAATTCACCAACATAACAAGACTCCAGATAGGAAATAAGTGACTTAATGAAATCAGAGTCATGTTTAAGTATCCGGTCCCTTATCTCCTGTGGACTCAGACTGGATTTGATCCACAACAACAGATGGAGATGGAGAGTTAGACGACCCTGTTGTTCAACAGTTCCATAATAAGCTTCAGTCTTTCCATATAAACCATCATGCCCACTACCAACCCCTAGCACATGTTTGATAAATGCTTGGACCATAAAGTCAAAGAACCTGGCAGCAGCCACTGGATTTTGTTTAATGAGATGCTCTCTTAGCTTCTTGTCTTGGATCTCAGGTTTGTACTCTTGATCAACATCAGCAAAATACAAGCATATTGTATGGTTAACATCTGCTGGTGATATAGTAATAAACCAAGATGGTGATCCTATCTTGTTGATCAAAGACCATATCTCATTTCTCATATGTTTCTTTGAAGTCACAGACCCCTGTACACGAGAAGCAGCAGCATCCACATCATTTATCAATTGTAAACAAGATTTCTCTCGCTCATTAGCAGGAACTACATGTTCCTTATTTTTAAACCGAGTGTACATATCATCAAGGACTTTACTATCAATATTTCGAATTCGATCTGCAATGTTGTTGATTTTTTTACAATGAGTTGTAATAAAACCACCATCATTGCTGTGCTTCATCTGCTCAACATTGAAAGCAATAATAGAAAAGCTTGGCTCGAATTGGAAACGTTTATCATAGTACATAAGGTAGAATCGCTTATGAGCTGTCTGACCCATTTTTCGAAGTTTGCATAGAGTTGTTTATACCACCCAGGCCATAAGGAAACAAATGAAGATACATCATTGGAAAAAGTGAAGAATTGTGAAAAGTTGGCACAGGTTTATCATCATGTGCTACAAATAAAATGTTCTTCTCGTTCTCCTTCAGGTGTTTCAGTGCCGCAGCATGCATTTCACGTGATGTCATATTTCCAAATTCTTCTCCTGTAAGCCCCTGAACACTTACTGGGCAAGGACCTGTTTCTGTTCCTTCGTCCTCTATATCCTCATTAATAGCAGACGTTAATGCATCTTTGTTAGAATCTTGTTGATGATATTCATAAGCAACAGGTACAGCTTCTTCCTCATAAGAGTTGAGATTTTCATCTGAGATGACAATGTCCTGATAGTCCTTGTGATTTAGTTTCAGCCATTCCAGTGCTTTTTTGACTACCACTCTCCTCACCAACAGAGGTGTATCTATTAACTGCTCTGGAGTGGGCCTTGACAGACCTGAGAACATAAAGGCAATCATTTCATCCAACTCGTCTTTTCCAGGAGGGAGTATGTCATATATCTTGTCCACAGGATTTGAAAAGCACATAATGTTAGCCTTCATTTTGTACCTGCCAGACGCAACTTTGACTAAACAATGACTGTGTCTGACTCTTGCTATCAACAAATTTTCTGCAAATCTGAGATTCTTGAGCTCTTTCGGAATGTCACCAATCCAAAGACCTTGTGCCAATGCATTTGAAGGCATTTTGTTATTACCCAGGCTAGTGAAGCAACTGTTGCATATATGGGTGCAATCACTTGCCAGTACAGGCCCTTCTATAGAAACAATGGGATCATTCAGGGATGTATGCTCCTCGCGTGTCACTCCAGGAACATCCAAAATGCTCAGATCAAACTGGTCAAGATGGAGAGGTTGGCTATTAGCCAGAGGATGCAGCTGCCACATACTGCACATCCTCTCTCTTGGAATTGAGAGGGATCAGTGTCTTGACAGAAACCCCGAATTATATCCATTATTTTATTGTTTGTGCTTTCTTATCATCGCTCAAATTGGAATACCACTGCTGGGTTCTCTCAGTGTTAGACTTGACTATAAAAGGTTCAAACAGAATGACCACTGATGGACATGATTCACACTGGTGCTGACACAATAAATCAATGACGTTATGTTTTGATATAAATATTCCATGCAAGTTAGCAATGGACTTGAGAACCATTGCAGGCATTTCTTTCAAAACTGGATCATGTAAAGGTATTGTACATACCAGAAACGATTGTAAGTCTTGATGAGTCAACAAGTCTTTTATATGTGCTCTATGAACTCTAAACTTAATAGACTTGCTATATGGTGTTACCCCCTCTTTACAATATGGGGACAGTTTCTTGAAGAAAAATGTTGAACTTCCACCACCAGTAACAATTTTAGAGTGATGTGTAGCGTCAAATGCAACACGCACTCTGCAATATGCCGAGACTTTTATAGTGTCACACTGGTAACCTCCCACATAATTAATGCGATTAAAGTACATAAGGATTGGATATGGAAATATATGCAAGCTTTGCAAGGAAGTTAAGCGTATGTAGAATTCAGACTTAGTGATCTGATTTCGAACACACTGAAGAAAAAGCAAGTACAATGTATTTAATTGTACTTGTCTACTGGCAAGTATATACAGTAAAGCAGACACGGGGCATGTATTATTGGTTCTGAAAATTAACAAGTGCTTAATTAACTTCTGTTTCTTCAAAAATCTGTCTGATTGTGAAGGTTTAATGCGGCATGGGCTTCTTTCTGATTCACTAGATTTATCACACTGAGGGCTACTGTTTTTTAGGAAGCACCAAGGGCTATGATAATCATACACAAGCGCCGTGCTTTGTGACGAGGTCACGACACTATGTAAAGATGCAAGGCACCATGGGCTTCTTTCTAATTCAGTAGAATTATGGCACTGAGGGCTGCTGTTTTTTAGGATGCACCAAGGGCTAGGATAATCATACACAACTGATGTGCTCTATGACGAGGACGCAACAGTATGCATAGGATGGCAGTACATAGTGGAATCAGCATACTTTTGCAATACGCAGTCCAAGGAGCACGTATCGCAAAGTATACAAAGTATTTGTGGAAACGACAAAGATGAGACGAAAAGCACACATAATGCAGCTATGAGAGAGGTCACAACGAGACCCAGACGAGCCATGGTAGTGGTTGAAGGAAGAGAAACGGAGGTAACAACGCGTAAGTAATTCAACATTGCACAAACAAATGTAAACAATCATATGATGTCGCTTCTGCTCGCGCTGATGCGCCAATAGTCTCAATCAAATACAGAGCGGTCTTGAAGCCAATATATAGATCAATTTGGAGAGAGTCGACAAGATAGATAATAAATACACGACACCAGAGCAGTGCGACCATACATATGTATATGCGACGTGACGACTGAGCGAACGACTAATTGATTATAGGGCTCCGCGCCGTACCAGTACTGTACGGTTTGTACTGGTACCGTACAACGGATACGGTCCCGTACCGTATGTGACTTTCTGATCAAGAAATACGGGGTTGTACGGTACGGGTTCAGCCCGTATATAACCGTCTTCTTTATGGCCGTATTACGGGTTTTACGGTATACGGGTCGGTCAAGCCTCGGTGACGAGTTTTGTATCGATTTTTTGACCGTTTTGCTTAGTTTGGGTAATTTCTCGTAAATAAAGTGCTTGCCATACTGCAAAATTCAAGCCCGGAGAGCATCTTCGAGCAAATTCTGATGAAAAATGGTCTTGATGCAGTATTGTTCAGATGTCAATGAGATGCGAAGTCAAGTGAAAACTTTCAGAAAGCCATCTTGGTGAGCACAACCTCGATTTTTGTCCTCCTACTAACTTGTATAGCTCTCAAGATCAGCACGAAGCCACTAGAAGGTAAGTCTTCTTTATAATTTTCCTCAGCTGCACCAGTACAGACCCGTATCCAGTATTACTGCCGTACCCGTACCCGTCCAGTACCGTACAGGCTTCGAAATGAACCAGTACGATTACGGGTACGGGTATACCGTACCAGTACTGAGCCCGTAAAATTTACGGGCGTACCAGTATTACTGGACGGTGCGGAGCCCTAACTGATTAAGTTAATAGTGAACAGTATAAGACGGTATCAGTGAGTATAGGGGAGACGATGTAGCCACGCTACAACTAATATAATATATACATAAAATGGACAACAATCAGTAGACAGAAGTGGCTAGTACGTCAGGCCTTCATTTTACCCTTCGAGTCTTTCTTCAGTGAACTACGTTTCTTTGGTGTGGTAGTTTTAGACAAGGAAGGTTTCAACGTAGAGGGACCTTCTCCTTTGTCGTCAGCGTATTGCTCGTCTTCACCGAGTTCACACTCAGACCATGGGGTGTCCGGAAATATCAGACTGTCGAAAACACTGACTGGCATCAATGACTCGTGGCAAATAACGAGAGCAAAACCAAATACACACCGTTTTGGGTTTCAGTTACCGGCGAGAACCCCAACCCAGAGCAAGTTGAACGTGACGCTCCAAGAAGAGGGGTTCTTCTGGTTACGATATCTGGTGACCATGTAAGTGACTACAACAATCGCATCTCGATGGGGTTCCGACGCAGGCCATAATGGCCATGCGTTAATGTTTTGGAGATCGTCAGGGAGCTTGAATGCTCGACGACCTGGTTTCAGAGCGAGATCGAAGATAGGTACTGTGTGTGGATGTTAGTATCACAGCTATAAAACTGCAGTTGCAGTAGACGCTGAATACGTGCCAGTTTCATTGACGTCGATGGAGGTTTGGGGAACGCAGAAGTATGTTGTATTTGAAGTTCTTGGGGATCTTTGAAGGTATAAGGAGATGTTGCTTGCTGAACAAAATAAAAGAAAAAAAGTTAAACTAGACAACGTGTTGTATTATACAGTTTGCTTACAGCTTTGTAGGTGTTGGAAGATTTGCGACTTGAGGAACTCTTCCCAGGGCCGTTTGTACTATAAGCTTCGTCAAATTTCTGCAAAGCAAGCCGTTCAAAATAGTTAAAAAAGTTAAAACACAGGTGATAGCATTCTACAAATACCTTTAGCTGCTCCGCTGTCGGTGGTCGTTGTACATTGTTACCCTTGACTAACAAGAGAAAGAGCTCAGCACACGAAATACAAAGAGTTCTAGCACTTACAAGGGCCAATGCAGGTACTGTACTGAACACCTCCCACTGGGCCGGACTTTCCTTCCCATTCCACGTCGCGATACACAGTAGGGCCAATATATGAAGTTTCTTCTAACGTATTACCGATGACAGAGGCAGTATATTCAAACTCTGATTGTAAATGAGACAATACAATAGATCATATCGCCTTCTCATTCAAAGCGTACGAGCCAATCTGCTCTGGTTGAACAAGAGAAGATGTGATAACCTAACAAGTAAGAAAATATATATCAGAAGTCATAAACCGAAAACGGTACATACAGAACCAACGCTAAGCATAATACGCAGTGGACCACGATTGTCATTGAGACTCTTGAACCTAGCAGCCTGGAGGAACTCTATGTTGATTCCTGACGGAAGACGCTGAGAACCCCAGTCAAACGACAGGACGTGGCATCTCGCAGGGTTACAGAATGAGCGCCAACTGTCGAACTTGAGAAAATCTACAACCAGTCTGTTGAGGAGATAATTAGACACTGTAAGCCACTGAATCATATGCAGATACGCACGACAAGACCCTATCCTTATAGAGGACATCCTTGACGTTCTCCCATTTCAATGAGCTGGCGTCGACAGGTTGGAGATTAAAGCTTAACATGAGGGAACTGTCGACTCGTTAGTGCAAGCTTAATTCAGCACTGGCACACAACTCACACTCTCAAAGGGTCATAATTGTCATAGAGACCAGCTGTGTCGAGACCAGGAATCTTGAACGAATCCTTCATCACCTCGCACAGCGCCCTTGGGGGGTCATAAGTGAAGGAGTGATGACCGTCTCCATACCATCTTATAGCGTCGGCTCTAGAGAGAGAAGAAAGAAAGAAGAGTGAGGATTATAAGGAAGTAAACGCAACGACGAGTGGCTCACAAGCTCCTGTCCTCTGGGCTCTTACGAGTGTGCTTTACTTCCTCGACGGTGTGTGACTTATTAGCGCCTTCGATGTTTGTGGCTTTGTTATCCACTTCTTTCTTGGCATAATCGTTATTGATCCTGTAAATGTAAAGGCAATGAGTAACAAATACAAAAAGTTATAAAGAAAAATAAATAAAAAAACAATCCAGGAAGAAAATACTTGCTTGTTTACGTGTTCTTGAAACGTGATAGCAGGTGTTGAACCAGTAGACGCGCTAGAAAAACAAGGCATAGATGCAATGCTCAAACATGCCATACGAATATCGATGAGTAGATATTACCTGTCTAGGTTGTCATCAAGATCTTCGTCTTCATCTTGTTCTGCTCCTTCATCAATCCCATCGTTGTCCTCTGCGGCACTTCCGTCTTCCTTGGCCTCGTCAGTGGCTCCTGCAGCAGAGTCGTACTCTTCGTCATCGTGGACGCTTTCTTCATCACAAAAGTCGTCTGATTCAGGCTCCGTTGCATCTTCCTCACCATCGGTAGAAGCAATACCGGAATAAATAGTAATCGGAATAGAAACGGTCAAACAGGGAGGACGAAGTAATCGAAGACCAGCACTCACTCTACAGTGGTCCTCACTCGTTTTGTAGGACTTGCATTAGATGCACTAAACAAACACATGAGCCCGACGGAAGACAAATGCCACCGCAACATGCACCGAATTTCGACTTCACCAGAAGACCGTCGACCTCGTTTTCAACTACTGTGTGACTATGATTCAACAAAACGACCTGATGAAACCCCAGAGAAAGACATATGGGGTAGACACTGCACCACCAACAGACTTACGAGGGGACGACCTGACGAATACACACGTGTGAGCCACATAAGATGAGAAGAATAGTGATTGATACGTACTTGGTTGGCTTATTGGGAGAAGGCGTGCGAGGACTGCTCACGGGGAAACCTGTTCTATTGTGCCTGAAAGAGTAAAATTTAACAGTCGTACATTCAGAACATGATAAGGAAGTTACTTTGGGGTCGCTGGAGGCTTCTGAGGAGAAGGAGTATGCGGAGGCGGAGTACTGTTTTCAACAGAAGCTTCCGGGCTAATAAGAGACTCGCTCTGATCAGGCGCAACAGATCTGAAGGACAACAACAAATGGTTAAGACAATTGCACGTTAGAGAGATTAAGGGACTCACCAGTTTCCTCATTTTGAAGGGGATCTAGATTGGGCATTTCAAGTTGGATCTTTTCTGGGTGGCATGAGCACGTAAACCAGTGTGCAAATGAAAGCGATAAAATGGGACAGAAACAAGTGATTGTAAACGTCTTATATCGCATGGAACCACCTCACCAGCCACGTGCAAATTCTGATTGATGAAATTTTAATCGATCACTTCTACAAGACAGTCCTCATGAAGGAACCCCGAGGGGACGGAAGCAGTCAACGACTATATGGGCACCGTCAATGGTCCAAAGATCTACTGTTATGGTAATTAATGGAAATCTGTTGCTTGTGGTAGTGCGGTGGCCACATACATGAAATCCCTGTATTGGATCGTCCTATATTGTCATGAAATAATGGACAGTAGTTGGTTGTGAAAAGTCAAAGAGGGTACAGCGTTGGACCACTGAACCTGAATGACATATTGCTTGCTAGACTTGCAATTGTTCCGGACCAAAGCAATTGCTGACCATTGAATCCCTGTAAAACCGACACTGCGTAGCTTCAGAACCGCAAAACCATCCATGCGATCCAAACTGGAACAGACTGTTCTAGAGAGAACTTCAGCAATTGAAGCGAACGACAATGAGACAAAGGAACAGATACTGTCAAGAAGTCGCTGAGTTTTGCCAAGAACATGGCATAACACAAGGGTTCACACCAGCATATTCCGCATGGGTCAACAGTCTTGTCGAAGGCACTAACAAGTTGTTACTACACATCTTGAAGCGACTAGTAGCTCCAGACATCAGTATCGAATCCAAACAATTCAAAAACATGTCTTGGACTTCAGAGTTTCTAGACGAAGTGGTTAACATTCTCAACACCAGAACATTACCAGCCCTCCAATACTCATCCAAAGAATTACTTTTTGGAATCACAGTGAACACGCCAAAGACACAGAGATAATCCAAAACGACGTAAACGTACATGCAAAGGGCAGACGGGTATGAAACTACAGTCAGACATGCTCTAAAAAGGAAGGCAGCGTTTGATAGAGCAGTAGTAAAGCAAATGAGGAAAGAAGTGACATTCAAAGTAGGTTATCTAGTACAGGTGAAACGAGGTGATTTGTTCAATACTTTCAAGATGGAACGGAAACTAGCCCCCATGTGGTCAGTGCCACACAGGGTAGTGGAATGTAATGTTAATTTGTATCGTTTGGAGGACTATTTGTGGAAACGGTTGAGGACAAGGACACAGAGTGGCTTGACGTAGATGAAGAGTGTTGTGACAGTAATATTTCAGGGTATTTTCGTTCATTTTCTGTTTCTTTTCTTCATCAGTCACTGCCTTTTGATCATCATTTCGTTCATCCTTTGTCCTATCTTTTGTTCATCTTTCCTTGATCATCTATGCACAGCTACTATCCCCTGTTTCACCTTTTGTTCATCTTTTTATGATACATCTCTTACAGGGACACTTGGCTATACTTTGATTGTTTTGGACAGTTCTCTGATTCTTTCCTTCGCTTTGCTCAGTTACTATCTTTCCTTCTGTTCAGTATATAAGCCTAAAGTAGTAACTCCCTAGTCCCCATCTTGACCTCTTTGTCTTGGGACTAGGTGAGTATCTGATGTATTCCACTCTTCACTCAATATTAACTTCGTCTTGGGACTAGGTTCTCATTGTCTTCTGTCTACTGTTGCTCTGTCTATGTCTACTGCTTTGAGCCAAGTGTGTGCTCTTTACCACATTAGGTCAAGATCCCTTGCTGCACCGACAGCCTAGTCATCAGGTTGTCCTTGCAGAAACTCTGCTATCACGTCTACAGCACCCTCTTGAGCACCATCTCGTGCTTCTCGTACTTCTCGTGCACCTAGTTCAGTATCTAGCAAGTCGTCCTGTCAAGGACAACTACACGGCTTTGATCTAATCGATCAGAGACGCGTTTGCTTTGATATCGACAGTTATTTGGAAGATGGAGATGAAGGATTCTTTAACTGCCCAAGCCATCCCTGTCCAAACGCTTATATCCATTCTATTCCCCAAGTCCATTACTATAGTTGGGAAGATGACGATGACACCTGTATTGACTGTATCGTCCTACCCACCAGTTCAGCCTTTCTCCGTCAGCACTTCTGTTATCTACCACTTCCATCATCCACATCCCATACCCCCATCATTCCATCGTCTCCTATCCTTTCAGATATCAATATGTCTGAACAACCCCATCATGCTGAACAAGCCCATCACGCTGAACAACCCCGCCACACCGCTACTATCCAAGATCTCATAAATGCTCATGGAGTTCTCCAAGAGCAGGTCACTACGTTCCTCCATCATATAAATCAACAACAGTCCCAACCCCAGCCTCACCCTCAGGTTCAGACAATAAACCAGAGCTCTGACAAGTCCAGCATGGCCAAGCCTGAACCCTTTAAGGGTAAAGCTACAGAAGTTAGATCTTTTCTGGCGTCTTTCAGGAATTGGGCTGGAGAACAGAGGGATATAGCTGGAAATGAGAGGAAGATGATCCAATCTGCGCTTTCATTCATGCAGGGAGAGGCAGGCATCTGGGCTGCGCCATACATTGAAGAAGCTATGGCATTTAACGGAACTAATCAAACTGTTGACCCATTTAATGGAACCTGGAACACATTTGTGGAGGCTTTCAAAGCACGGTTTGGATCGTTGGATGAACAAGCAGATGCACGGGACACAATAGAAGGATTAGTTCAGGGGAAACAGACAGTTGCCAAGTACATTCAGGTGTTCAGAGACTTGGGTCAAAGGACAGGATATTCTGATGAAGATCTTCGAGCTCGTGTTGAACGAGGACTTAACTACAACCTCTGTGTCAGCCTAGCTCCCATTGAGGTAGTGAAAGGCAAGCCAATCTCACTCGATGACTTGGTCAAAAGGATCACCACTCTTGAGAACCTTATCCATCACAAGCATGGTCATAAGACCACCACCACTACGTCCACTCATACTTCTACTTCTGATCCCTATGCTATGGACATTGATGCCACTCACACTGGCAATGGTAAAACGCGTGAAGATTATCTTCGTGCTATGCAAAACCGTTGCTATGGTTGTGGTACTCCAGGTCACATGAAGCCTCAATGTAACCACAAGGAGGCCAAGTGCAACTACTGTGCTTGAAAGGGTCATTTGGATCGTGTTTGTCAGGACAAGTTTATGGGTCTTGAATGTAATAGAGGATTGTGTCCTCAGGGGCAATGTGTTGCCGCCACTGTTACGGACAACTACTTCACATTGTTTCCATCTGAATTCCCAGCCATTCTGTCCACGTCCACTACTCTGTCCCCAGATTATTCTGCACAACTCTCTGCTCTCCAGAACGCTATGACTCAGCAGGCTGCCATTTTAGCTACATTTATGAAGATGGATTTTTAAAGTGGGTGCCCGTTCCGGCTGCACAGAAAACACCCCTCGAACAATTTTCTATGCTTACCACTTCCTCGTACGATTCTATTTCCGCATGTAAAATATCAGTTATTCAGGAAATAGATCCCCTTTCATCACATTTTTGTGTTGAAGTCAAACTGCGAGGAATGAACTGAAGCTTAGAAACAGCAGCTATGGTGGATAGTGGAGCAACAGCCTTATTCTTAGGGAAGGACTTCGTGAAGAAGCATCAAATTCGAACTTTTCAACTCAAACAACCGATTAATGTATTTAACATTGATGGAACCTCAAATCAAGCAGGACGGATTGAAAGGTTCGCACGTCTAGGACTCACAGTGGATGGACAGGAGAATTGGATGGACTTTCTGGTTACGGATATTGGAGGGGAGGACATCATTCTGGGACTACCTTGGTTACGACAGACAAATCCAGAAGTAGACTGGAAGTGAGGAGAAATAAAGAGGCAGAAAGTGACAGTGGAAGAAGTACCAGATGGACTGGAGAGATACCACAGGAAAAAGAAGATCTGTTAGTTGACAGGGAAGAGGAACAGAAAGGGGAGGAAATGGAGTCCAATGTAGAAGAGGAGGAAACACCCTTTTGTCGGATATGTGCTAATCGGACTACTCAGAGGAAATGGTGGAAGCAAGGCATTCTTCAGGAACCAAGTGAAGAAGTTTGGTGTGCAGCTGGGTTCACTTACTCTCAACAGCTTGCAGAGCAGGCTCAAAAGGACAAACCCAAGCAGACATTCAAACAGATGGTACCAGCACAATACCGAGATTTCGCAAAAGTATTCTCAGAAATGGAATCTGAACAACTTCCTGCTCATAAATTCTGGGATCATGCTATTGAACTGGTACCAGGAACACCGGAAACCATGTGCACCAAAATCTATCCTATGTCAATCAACAAACAAGAGGAGTTGGATCGGTTCTTGGAGGATAACTTACGAAAGGGATATATTCAGTCATCCAAATCACCTTCATAAAGAAGAAGGATGGCAAGTTATGGTTCATACAAGACTATCGGAAGCTGAATCAATTCACGATCAAAAACTGTTACCCTCTTCCTCTGGTCACCAACATTATCAGTCGTCTACAGAAAGCCCGATACTTTACCAAGTTCGATGTCTGTTGGGGATACAACAGCGTACAGATCAAACCTGGAGATGAATGGAAGGCAGCTTTTGCTACAAACAGAGGGTTATTTGAACCTAAGGTCATGTTCTTCGGACTTACCAATTCCCCTGCAACCTTCCAATCTCTAATGAATTCGATATTTGCTGATTTAATTGCGGCAGGAAAAGTAGCTGTATATCTGGACGACATCCTTATTTTCAGTGAGTCGTTGGAAGAAGTACGAGCAATTACATGGGAAGTTTTGAAGAGGTTAGAAAAGCATGATTTGTATCTGAGGCCAGAGAAATGTGAGTTTGATCAGGAGAAGATTGAATATCTAGGACTGGTAATAGGGGAGGGACAAGTGTGAATGGATCCAGTGAAGGTAGCAGCAGTAAGGGATTGGAAGATGCCGAAGACACTCTGAGATTTACGAGGGTTCCTGGGATTTGCCAATTTCTACCGACGTTTCATCAAAGACTTTTGCAAGATAGCCAGACCACTCCATGACTTGACACATAAAAATGTTGCGTTCCACTGGGGGACTCATCAGCAAGCAGCTTTTGAACAGCTCAGGGAAGTTTTTGTGTCAGCACCGATCCTTACCCTTTCGGAACCTGGAAAGCCAACGAGGATAGAAGTAGATGTGTCAGGATTTGCAACGGGGGGAGTGTTGATGCAGAAGTTGGAGGATGATCTTTGGCACCCAGTCGCATTCCGCTCTTCTTCCATGCAACCTGTTGAACAGAATTATGAAATTTACGACTGGGAGATGCTTGCAATAATAGAGGCACTGAAGGACTGGAGACATTATTTGGAAGGACAACCAGAAGCATTCGAAATCATAACCAACCACTCCAATCTAGAATTCTGGCAAACAGCTCAGGATCTCAGTCGAAGACAAGCTCGATGGGCCCTCTGGCTTTCTCAGTTCAACTTTCAACTCATCCATCGAGCTGGGAAGTCGAACTCACAGGCAGATGCACTATCACGAATGCCAGAACATCAAGTCTCCGATAGAGAGGATAACCTTCAACAGACAGTGCTTAAACCCATCCATTTTGCAACCATCGCTGCGACTGTACTGGAAAATCCTTTAGAGGAGAGGATACGGAAGGCATCAGAAAGAGAGGCTGAAGTATTGGACAGACTTAAGGAGTTAAAGAAGAATGGGTTGAGGAGATTGGCAAATGGTTTAGCGGAATGGGAAGAAGATAACGGACTGGTATATCATCGAGGACAAGTATATGTTCCCCCAGATGAACAGTTAAGGACGGATATAGTACGACAGTGTCATGACGATCCAACTGCAGGGCACCCTGGGTTACATGGCACTCTAGACTTGGTGGATACTCATTTTTGGTGGCCAAAGATGAGATCGTTTGTGGAAAAGTTTGTTGAAGGATGTGATACTTGTGCACGGAAGAAGCTGCAGAGACACCCGAGGGCAGTAATGCAACCACTGGCAGTTCCTACAGGATTATGGGAGGAGGTCGGAGTAGCTTTGATAACTCAACGTCCAGAGTCAAATGGGTATGATGCTATCATGGTAGCAACTGATATTTATGGAAAACAGATCCATGTAATTCCATGTACGTCCAACATCAACGCAGAAGGAGTGGCAGATCTCTTTTATCGAGAGATTTTCCAACTTCATGGACTACCTCTACGTTTCATCTCAGATCGAGGACCACAATTTGCAGCCAAAGTCATGCAGATGTTGCTGGAACGCTTGGGGATCAAATCCAATCTCACTTCAGGATATCACCCACAGGCCAATGGACAGACAGAGCGAGCCAACCAGGACTGTTTGTAAATCGACAACAAGATGATTGGGCTGAACACCTTCCTTTGGCAGAGTTTGTTATCAATTCCTGAACTCACTCTGCTCACAACATGTCACCTTTCGAAGTGACTTACGGCTACCTACCACTTTTCAATATACCAGTGGGGAGATGCTCAGGGATTCCAGAAGTGGAGAAGTGGATTGAGGTTTTGCGAGAAGTTCGGAAAGATGTAGGGGCAGCTCTTCCTTTAGGGAAGAGGCGACAGAAAGAGGAGTATGAATGAGGAAAGAGGAAGGCACATGAATTCAAGGTTGGGGATTATGTGTGGCTGAGTGCAGAGGATATAGATCTGAAATTATCAAGTGAGAAGTTGGGGGACAGGCAGTTAGGACCATATGAAATTCTGGAGAAAATCAGACCATTGGACTATCATTTGGATTTACCAACAGGGTTGGACCGTATTCACCCTGTGTTCCATGTCAACAAACTCTATCCATTTGGAGGAAATGAAGTCAACAGTTTATTTCCAGAAGAGCCGGAACCTATCTACTTGGAGGAGGGGGATGAGCCAGAATACGAAGTAGAAAAGATTTTGGATAGTCAGATTCGGTGGCGAAGAATGGAGTACTTGGTAAAGTGGAAAGGGTATGATGAAGGGCATAATTCCTGGGAGCCAATCTACAACCTTAACAATGCAAAACGGTCGATAACGGCATTCCACAAGAAATATCCAAAAGCTTCAAGAATTTGACTCATCGAGGACGCTGAGTCTTAGGAGGGGGGTAATGTTGTGACAGTAATATTTCAGGGTATTTTCGTTCATTTTCTGTTTCTTTTCTTCATCAGTCACTGCCTTTTGATCATCGTTTTGTTCATCCTTTGTCCTATCTTTTGTTCATCTTTCCTTGATTATCTATGCACAGCTACTATCCCCTGTTTCACCTTTTGTTCATCTTTTTATGATACATCTCTTACAGGGACACTACACACAGCTTGTTCATCTTTTGTTCATCTTTTTATGATACATCTCTTACAGGGACACTTGGCTATACTTTGATTGTTTTGGACAGTCCTCTGATTCTTTCCTTCGCTTTGCTCAGTTACTATCTTTCCTTCTGTTCAGTATATAAGCCTAGAGTAGTAACTCCCTAGTCCCCATCTTGACCTCTTCGTCTTGATGTATTCCTCTCTTCACTCAATATTAACTTCGTCTTGGGACTAGGTTCTCATTGTCTTCTGTCTACTGTTGCTCTGTCTACATCTACTGCTTTGAGCCAAGTGTGTGCTCTTTACCACAAAGAGTGAAGGTTAGGTGAGATGGCCAAGTGTTTTTTCAGCGAACGATGAGGACATCATTGTTTTTTACGTGGCAGTACATGGAGTAGGGGAGTGTGTCAGGTTTGAGTCTTCTTTGTAGTTGTTTGTCAATACCTTTAGGGACATCATGGCCTGTAGCATGAGTAGTTCAGATCATCATCATCCATTCCAGTTTGTTGTCTATCTCATCACAGCCTACTCCACTGTCATGCCCAACGTGTCTCCAAACAAAAATGACGTGTTGGTAACACCCAATGGACTTCCCTCCTCCGAGCCTGCAGTCACTCACGTTACCCTGTCTATTGATGACCCACTCATGTCTGGGCCAACTGCATCTGGTCCATCCGTGTCTGATCCACCAGCGGCTAATCAACCTGAGACACCCCTATCTGTTATTTCCAATGCCAATCCCAGTGCCAATCCCACTGCCAATCCTGAAGCCTCCGATAGCCACGGAGATGCTAACTTCAATGCTTCCAAGAAGCCTCAGAAAGCCTCAAAGAACAAGGAAGGGCAAAAGGAAAAGGAACCTGTGGTAGAGCCTTTAGAGAAAAAGAAGAGGCAGAAAGCTATACCCAGGACAGACAAAGAGAACATCTTGCTGGCTAGGGTAGCTTCTAACGAGGTATGTTTATCTGGCACTTTTGCAAAGGTCATTCTCATACTCTTCATAGAAAGTCAGCCAATGGTTCTTGACTTGCCTTACCAAGGAGAACAGCATGTGGTCTAAAGACACACATATTCTATTGAGTGTCCTCAATGACGAAGCCATCAGTGGTCCCCCTAGAAACCCATCAATTACAAATTCTATGAGAGACACAAGGATTACAAACCCAAGGTCGATGCAGCCTACAATGAACGTTTTGGTCAACCCGAAGATGGGGAGAGGTTTAAACTCGATGAACACATTGCCATCGCAAAAGAGCTTTTCAAAAAGGACGACCTGGACACCCAGAAGAATATTTGTGATGAAATGGAACAGGAGCATGCAAAACTTGAAAAGGAATACGAGAGATTGCAAGAAGTTGACAAGTACGATATCTCCAACAATTCTGTGGTCAACAGGTGTGTATCCAGTGGTTTGGCTAAAACCTAAACCTAATTACTTCCCCTTCCGTAATTCAGGCGCTGGAAAGTAATGTCTGCCTCCCTGAACCAGATCCTCCAAGACTTCTCCAAGGCGACAAAAACAAAAATCAGTTTGCTCGCAATGGGAGAGGACTTGCAGGACAGCAACCAGGACAATTGATTTGTGCTCTGTGACTTTTTCAAAAATTCTAATAATTCCTTCTTGACAGTGTTCAAGTAGGGGAAACACCTGGGCCAAATCCAATGGCTTTCTATGATTGGGACCCTGTGGGGTTCAAATACCTGCATGTAAAACTGTTTGCAGAATACGCAAGGTCATGTTTCAGGTTAGAGCAGGGTGAGTATCATCACTTTTGCTAAAGTCCCTACTAATGTATCCTTCTGCATGGACAGGTTTGCCTGCAAGTCCCCCTGATCGTAAACAGGTGGAGAAAGCAGGGAATACCTCAGAGCCAACTCTCGACCTCGATGTGTTGGTCACTCATGAATCCCCTGCCAAGGCTGGACAGGTGACAGTGAAGGGAAAGGGAAAGTCAAAGGCCAAGGGAAAAGAGAAGGAGAAGAAGACAGAGAAGCAGTCGTCAAAAGGAAAGGGGAAGAAGCCAGGGAAGAAGTTGTCAAAGGGAAAGGGGAAAGGGAAGAACAGTGAGGAAGAGGAAGCTGAAGACAGTGACAAGGAGGAGGACGAAGAGGAGGAGGAGGAAGATTGGGAGGAACAGCCTACTGAGGACAAGGAGGATCAGCTGGCTGAGGAAGAGGAGATAGAGCCCACTCCTCCTTCCACTCCTAAGATGAAGAAGGGTCATATCATCCTTGAGGAGTTGCAGGCAGAGCTGGAGGATATGTCAACTAGGGACTGCTGGCTCAGGCTTCAAGCTCTTCAGAAGCTCAACATGCATAGGCTGATGATAGAGAACAACAAGGCCCAAATGCGGGACATAGACAAGAAGGTAGGCCTCACTGATGCAGTCCAAAGTTTGAAGGACTCCATGGCTGGACCGTCCAAGAAGCACAAGAAGTCGAACAAGGCTGAGCCGAAAAGACTTACCTGCCAATCACAAAGGACGCTCACTGTTAAAGTGTGGGAGGCCAAGAAGGTTCCAAATGTCTCTGAGGATGTCGAGATGGAGGATGTCAACAGTGATCTGCCCGCTGCTGACCCTGGTCCAGGTGCTCCTCCCATTCCTGCTGAAGACCCCAATGACCTTCCCATACCAAAACAGGACACAAAGATGCTTAGCGCTCTCAGGACTCTCATTCCCTTTTTGCTGGAGACACTCGAGGAGGGCAAACAGCAGGATTATTTGGTGGTCTCATGTTATCAAGAGGGACCATGACCCCAGTCTTTTAGTAATAAGGACTCTTGGGAGGAGCACTGGAATCCTGTCTTGGACACACTTTTTCAAAAGCAGGCATCGGAAAGTCAAGATGATTATGACGCCAAGCTGGTCAAAAAAGGCAAGTTCGGCACCATGGCACTGTAAAAATGCCTGGTGCATGTTGCAGATAATGTTATGGAGTCTCCCGACATGCTGGACAGAAAAATTGAAACGTTGATTACTGCAAACCTTCACTTTTGCAAAAGCAGTATATTTATATTTTATTGTAGCTGTCCTGGCATTGAGGATGCTGCTGTCCCTGGTGCAACTGTGGTCTCTGTTCCTGCTGAAACCCCAGGTGAGGACACTAGCAGTAATCCCCATCCTCATGGTCTGGCTGCAGGTCTTCCTCCAAAACCTAAGTCAAGTGGTCATCCTCTTTCTCAGGCTACTGTCACTAAGTCTGAGGCCAATAAAATTGCAATCCCTCCTCCTTATAAACCAACCTTGCCACTGTTAATGACCACCAATTCTGTTTCTGGTGCAGCCTCCACTTCCATTCTGACCAAAGCCTCTATTGCTCCAAATGAAATCCTATCTGTCCCTCCAATGTAAGTGATAGATCCACTACTTTTGCTAAAGAGCAATGTTCTAACCTTTCTCCAGTGAGACCATGGCTCAAAATTTGGAGACTGATAGTGATGGAGGCATTGAGAGTAGTACAAGTGTTGGAAAAGTCCTGAAAGTCAATTCAGCATCTGACACTCAAAAGAACTCAGAGTAAGTGGAATTTATCCTTTGCATTTGAAAAAGTCTGACTAGTTCACCAACTTATAGACTCCCCACTGTTCCTGCTGAGGAAAGCTCAGCTGCTGATAATGGTGTGGGCAAGGAGGCAGTCATTCTTAACACTGCTTTGGGTGTGGGAGATGACACAGAGTGAGTGCATTGTCCTACATTTTTGCAAAAGTCTGACTGCCCCAACCTATAGACTTGTGGCCTCTACCACATAGGCTTCCACTGGTACCCCACCTGCAACCGACAAGGGACTACCAAGGAATCATATCCCCAGTGAGGGGTCAGGGCTTGATGTCCAGAATTCATGAGTAATATCCGTTAACCTTTACTTTTGCAAAAGCTTGACCCTCCACCTTATAGCATTGAGACCCCTGCCACCAAGGTTTCCACTGGTACCCCACCTGCTATCGACGAGGACGTGACAAAGAACATTGATATTCTCAGTGTGGGGTCAGGGTCTGACTCCCAGAATCTGTGAGTACTCTCAGTCAACCCTCACTTTTGCAAAAGCTTGACCCCTCCACCTTATAACATTGAGACCCTGGCCACCAACACTGGTACCCCACCTGCTGCCGACAAGGATGTGACAATGAATGTTGATATCCCTGGTGATGGGTTAGGGTCTGACTCCAAGAATCCGTGAGTGCTGTTAGCCAACCCTCACTTTTGTAAAAGATTGACCCCTCCACCTTATAGCATTGAGACCCCTGCTGCTCACTGCTACCAAATCTGCCTCTGACAGGAATATGGCAATGAAAGTCGATGTCTCCAGTGAGGGGTCAGGGTCTGACTCCCAGAATCTGTGAGTGTTGTCAGTCAACCTTCGCTTTTGCAAATGTCTGACTGATTCAACCTATGGAGCTGTCGCTTCTTCCAGCAAAAGAACCTTTGATTCTCTTTCAACCCCTCATACACCTTGCTTCTCAATTGATGACTGTCATCCTCTTCCCTCATGGGCCTCCAAGATTTATGGCTACCTGCGAAACAATGTATCTGGAGAACTTTGGGCTGATGCCGTGTACTCCTTGAGGGCCTTAGAGTCCTCCTACAAATTCCAGAGCAACACGGAAACTCTCCCTACCACTCATCTCCATCCAGGAGAGCTAGTGAGACCAGGCAGCAGTGCTGCCCCCTTCTAAGAGAGCCTGTAGGTCTACTTGATCCTCTTGCTATGTTGTTCCTCTCCCCTTTCTTGCTTTTCCTCATCTTTGTGTCTTGTCTTGCTTGCCATGGCCGCCTTGCTGTCATTGTCGCATTGAACTGCTGTGGACTATTGTATCATCTTGGACTTTTGCAAAACTGGTGTATTTCATAGTGTATATAGCTCTTATCGATAACTTTTGCAAATGCAGTACATTTGTACTGCCAGTCTTCCAAAAGAAGCGAAAATAAAAATTTGTCTAAGTGAAGCGATGCTGACCATTGGCAGCCTTGCTTAGGGTCACCCACTGGCCAAAAAACCTGCCCCAGGCTGCTTAAAGGCCCTTCACTGGTTGACCACAGCTTTTGCAAAGTGTCACAAAGAGATAACAGCGATGGTGAGGAGCTAACAGACAGCAGTAAGTACTGGAACTACAAGGTCTATCGGTATAAGTGAGAGAACTAGTGAAGAAGAGAATACACACCTGGTCCCAATGACAAAGAGGTCAAGATGGGGAACCAGGTGTCAGGACAGGGTTTATATATGTAAAAGTAAAGGTGTAAAGAAAGCTGTAAAAGAAGCTGTATCAGAGAAATGAAAGGTCCGGTGTGTAGCTTGTGGAACAAGGGTCATATGGTGTAAAGGTCTGAGGATATGGAAATAAGAAGAAATAAATAGTACCAAATATAGACCTCATGACACAAAGCACGTTCAGGGAAAATTTCCATTACTTTTGGAAAAGATTTACAGCATCAGCTGCTTGTCATCGACTAAGGTCCTGTGCTGTTCACCAGTACTCTAGATTGGAGTGGTCCGTGATGATCTCAAAGGGCTGTGGTAGTCCTTCCAGATAACTCTGCCAATCCTTCAGTGCTTCAATAATAGCCAACATCTCTCAGTCATAGATTTCATAATTACGTTCAGCTGACTGCATGGACACTGAACGGAATGCTACCAGGTGCCAGAGACCATCTTCCAACATCTGCATTAAGGCTCCACCCATTGCAAAGCCAGAAGCATCTACTTCAACACAGGTAGGACAGTCCAGTGACCAGAGTGTAAGAATGGGAGCAGATTTGAAGGCTGTTTGGAGGGAGTCGAAGGCTTCCTGTTGGTGAGTTCCCCAGTTAAACAAGATGTCTTTACATGTGAGGTCATTCAGAGGTCAAGCAGTTTTAGTGAACTTCTGTATGAATCACCAGTAAAAATTCGCAAAACCCAGGAATTGTCAAGAACAGGCTCAGTAAGGACTGGATGCCTCTCAGGCCACCACACAGGAGCCAAGACAAGAACAACAAGAATAATAGATAGATAAGTGAGTAAGCCAGTGGCAGGCCTATGTCAACATAGTACTGAGGCAAAGCTGAGCAGTATGGATCTAAGGGAAGCAAGTGGACAGACTAAGCCTTGAGTATATATACAAGAGTCTGAAGCTAGATCAGAGATATCTGATGGACACAATGATAGGATCAAGAGTGGAGAAATGTAGGAGAAAGATAGGAGCATAAGTGGAGAAATATAGGAGAAATGGAAAAATGTAGGAGAAATGGAGTAATGTAGGAGAAATGAGGTATCAAGGTACAAGGAACATGGTTTAGAACCAGGGGAGTCAAAGGAACAATGGAAGCGAAGAAGAGAAGAGAGAAACAAAGAGAAATAAAGAGAAACAGGGTGTAGAAGCAAAGACATGAAGAGAAACAAAGGGAAGGCATGAAGAGATACAAAGGGAAACAGGGTGTAGAAGTGAAGGCATGAAGAGATTCATGACAGGAACGCCCAAACATCTCGGACATTGTGGGGAACTGGCCAGTGCCATACTGCTGCGTGGACTTGCCCTTCCCATATAACCAACCTGAGATATTCTATCTCTTCCCATTCAGACTTGCATTTCTCTGGCCTCAGATACAGATCATTCCTCTTTAACCTTGCCAGCACTTCTCGAACCACTTCTCAATGCTCTTCCAGGGTTCCACTGAAGATCAGAATGTTGTCCAGATAAACTGCTACCTTTCCTGCTGCAATCAGATCTGAGAAGATGGAGTTCATGAGGCCCTGGAAAGTAGCTGGGGAGTTTTTCAACCCAAAGAACATGACAGTTGGTTCAAAAAGCCCTTGGTTGGTTGCAAATGCTGCCTTCCACTCATCCCCCTGTTTGATCTGGACATTGTTATACCCCCAACATACATCAAACTTGGTGAAATACTTGGCCCTTTGAAGGCGACTGACTATGTCAGCGACAAGGGGTAGAGGGTAGTGGTTTTGGTAATCCTGGACAAACTGAAGTTTCCCATCTTTCTTCTTCACAAAGAAGACTGGAGAGGACAGAGGGGATTTGGAGGGTCGGATATAACCTTTGCAGACGTTCTCATCAAGGAATTGATCAAGCTCCTGCTGTTCATTGATAGACATCAGATAGATCTTGGTTCATAGGGTGGCAGGTCCTCCAGGTACCAGTTCAATAGCATGATCCCAGGGTTTGTGTGCAGGGAGATGTTCTGACTCAGCTTCGGAGAAAACCTGAGAGTAATCCCAATATTGAGGAGGGACTATCTCTTCAAATGACTGTTTCAGCTTCATCCAGTTTGCCTCTTCTGCTAGCTGCTGCGAGTAAGTGAACCCCACAGCACACCAGACCTCTTCTCCAGTGTCAGGGAGGATCCCTGCTTTCTTCCAGGAATGCCTTGTGGCCCGATTAGCACAAATGTGATAGACTTGGGGTTCCTCCTCCTTCTTTTCCGTTGCCGGATCTGGGAGTTGGTCTGTGGGTACATGTGTTCCCTGAGGAACCAACTGGGTTGATTCAGAACCTGTGCCTTCTAGGATGGTGTTTCCCTTTGGAGTTGGTCCAAGATTGGTAGCAACAAACTGATCCTGATCAGGGACCTCTTCCACCAATGGGGGTGGTGCTATAGGGATTTGCAATCAGCCACTTGTCCAGTCAATCTGTGGGTTCATCTTATGTAACCAGGGGAGACCCAGAATGATGTCTTCCCCACCTAAGTCTGTGACCAGAAAATCTAGCCATGCCTCCTGTCCATCTGCTGTCATAGCTAGTTGACAGAATCAATCTATACACCCTGCTTGGTTAAGGGTCCCATCAATGTTGTAGACATCTAGGGGTTTGTGGAGGGGATAAGTTTGGATTTGGTGCCACTTTACAAATGATTGTCCCAGGAACAGACCTGTAGCTCTGTCAACCATTGCCACTACCACTGTTTCGTTTTGTCTTCCTCAGAGTTTCACACATATACAGAAGTGAGAAGCACAAGATTCTATTTTGGGGATACTGGATATGGTACATGAGGGAATAGAATCATATGAGGAATAGGAAAACATGTGGGTAGTTAAGGGTGTTCGCATCATGGCAGGAACAGGCACCCGTTTCAAAAACCCTGTCAGTTAGCAATGTTTCGGAGTAAGGCAGTTTGATTGGCGATAGATTTCTGCAAGGCAGTGAGCACAGACAATGATTCAGTGGATGACAAGGTGGAAACAGTAGCAGTGGAGAAAGAAGCAGGGGCAGGAGGGGACAGATCGTCAGGGAAGATACTGAAAGGGTCACCGGCAGTAGCAGCAACACGTTGTCTGTTTCGGCCACCACCTCAGGGCTGGCCCATGTATTGGTCCTGACAAACAGAGGAGCAATGACCCATCCTCTCGCAGTAGTCACACTTGTCACATCCATGATTTCCATCTCATTTCCGTCATGAAGTGCATGCCATGGTATGTGCTTATATACACCGGTCCAATAGTCTAGCCAAGCTGGACATATCGCCCTTTTGGCGTAGTGGTTAGTGGTACTGGCCTAATCATGACAGTTTCAGGTGATCTTTGGAGCCACAACCATAGTAGCGCCCTTGCATCACCTTCTGGTAGTCCAGTACAGGAAGCGTCAACGTCCATGGCATTAGGGTCTTGTGCAGAAGAGAATTTGGAGAGGGATGGGGTAGGGCCAGTGACAGGCTTTCTGAGGAGATCAGCCAGGGTCTGTTCCACATGAAGTTCTTGGTCAATTAAATCATCCAGGTTCTTAGGAGCCTCCTTCTGTCCTAGCTCCACATTTGTGAATGGGAGCAGTAAATCCTTGTGAAGGTGCTTCTGGAATTTATACTGGAGGTCCTTATCTGAAAACCCAGTCTTCTCTGCCCACATCTTGAAGATCTGAGAGAACTCTGAGACCATTTTATCTCCCTGCCTCAACACCTCGAGCTTGTTCTGAGCCAGCTGTTGCTCGTTTGCTACCCCAAACTGAACCTTGAGTACATGGGTGAAATTGTCCCAGTTCCCTTCCCAGGGGAACACTGCTCCAGCTTCTTCTGCTTGAACTCTGCTGATATGACAGGCACACTCTGCAGCCCATTCTGCAGTGGGTCCCTCCATCATAAGGAGTGCCTCAGCGATGCACTTCTGTGGGTCGAGTTTCCCATTATCGAGTTTGAGCCATTTCTGTTCTCCAGCCCAGAACGAGTCGAGTTTAGCTGGTTCGCCCTTGAATGGGGCAGGTTTGGGAGTTTTGTCTGAGGATTCATGGACAGGTCTATTGACTGCAGTTGGTTTTGGTTGTTGACAAGAGCCTGAAGCAGGTTTTCAAGGGCGGCAGAGGACATGTCAATGTTGGTGCTTGGGGAAACAACAGGACTAAGTGGGGCTGGTGACACAGGAAGAGGAGATGAGACAGATATAACTGTGGGACTGGGGCGGGCTGTTGGTATGGCAGAGGGTGGAGCAGATAGCGGAAGCGGAGTGTGAGTGAGATCTGGCAATGGAACAGTGGAAGCACTGAATTCGAGAAAGGGGAATGGCAGGTGGCTGAAGGCAGAGCGTAGGAAGTGAGAGCATAATAAGGCTGAATTGCTGGGTAGGATTATACTACTGTTTCCTTCCCAGAAGTAGCTGCGGACCTGAGGAATAGAGTGATGAGCGTGGGGACAGGGCTGTTGTAGACAGTTGTTGTAAGCTTTGTCTCCATCTTCGAGGTGTCAAGGTTGCTGGTACACTCAAATACCACCCAAGTCACACAATCAAAGGACAGGTACAAAGCAAATAGATTGAGAGATAGGGAGAGAGAGAGGGGGGGGGGAGAAAGACGAGTAAGCTGACTAGGCTCTACACTGCGTAGTAGTAGTATGGAGCAGAGATGAAGTGAACGAACTGAGGAATCAGTTACAAAAGATCTCAGGTATATATGAGAAGTGCAAAGAGATGGGAAAAAGTAAGTAAATATAGAACAGTGCCATATGATATGTCAAGAGTGAGAGCAATAGATCAAATATGGATAGATATAGGTACCAAATCTGACATTATCCCCTCTTTAAGCTGTGCTTTCACCTGGAGCACACGTGTACTCTTCCAAATATCTTCCATACTAATTCCCATGGAACGCAATGTAGACCCTGCTCGTACGAGGTTCGGTGGATGATATGCATTAGGGTGTTGCTGATAAAAGATTTCGATCATCTCCTTTAACTTTGTCAATCCTGATGCTGGCTCCCATGAGTTTTCTGAGTCAGCATAGTCCAACCATTTGACTAAGTATTGTACTCCCCGACGATTTCTCGTTGGCTTTGAATCTAGAATTGCTTCCACATTGTATTCGTTATCTTCTGGTAGTAATTCTGCTGATTCCCCTGGATAGTTTACTCCATGAGCTTCGGTTTCTTTTTATGGTGATAAAAGTGAAGCATGGAAGACTGGATGGATCTGCCAGGTGTTTGGCAATTTGAGACGGTAGTTAACTGCACTGATTACATCAGTGATTTCAAATGGTCCATGACGACGATTTGCCAACTTAGCTTTTGGCCTCGTGGTTTTCAAGTTCTTTCCGTCCAGTAGTACCTTGTCTCCAACTTTGAATGTGATCCATGTTTTGTCTCTTCATCAACTCTGCAGCGGTCATCAGACTTGCTTTCAACTCTTCCCGTAATACTTCTAAGTGCTGAAGGTGTTCTTTGACTGTTGGGACATTAGATGACGGGTTGATTGAAGGGAAGAGTCGAGGAAGGTATCCATGAAGTAATTCAAAAGGTGATTTCCCGGTAGTGGAGTGGATTCGGGTGTTGTGGCAAAATTCCGCATATGGTAGGTATTTGACCCAATCGTCTTGTCGGTAGATACTGTTCCAGCTCTTGGTTGAACCTTTCAGTTTCTCCATCTGTTTGTGGGTGATAACCTGTACTAAGTGCTGAGGTAATACCCAACTTAGCGTATATTCCTCTCATAACCTGACTTGCAAACTGAGGTCCTCTATCCGATATCATTTTATCCCAAAGACCATAACGTCGCCAGGTGTTGTTGAATAGCACGTCAATTGTCCCATCACTATCAATATCCTTCTGGCATTGTGAGATTACTATGGTTTTGGTGGATTGGTCAACTGTTATGTGAATCGCATTGAACCCTTCACATTCTGGCAGGTCTGTGATGAAGTCAGTAGTAATCGTGCCGAAAGGTCTTTCTAGAGTTTCGTTTGGGACCAATGGTACATGCGATGGATGGTTTTGCGCCCTGGTTAATTGGCAAGTAGCGCAACCTTCAACATAATCACAGATGAACACTGACATACCAGGCCACCAAAATTCTCTACTGATCAGTTCGTAAGTCTTAAACCGGCCTGGATGTCCTGCAGTGAGACTATTGTGGTGCATTTTGACTATGTTCCTTCGTAGTTGATGGTCATTTGGAACATAAACCTTCCCTCGAAACAAGATGATTCCATCCTCATAGTTCCATTCCTGCAGATTCTTGACCAGCGAGCGTGGACCGTTGTTTAAAATGACTTGTAGGGCACTCACAACTTCAGTGTCTTTCATTGGGCAATCTTTAATACGTCTTCTTAATTCAGCATCTCTGATTGCAATCACTGTTCCTGGTCTCATGGCTCGAATTCTGAAGAATTTGGGGTCGAGTAGTACTCTATCCTTGTTGTCGTTTTCGACCCCCTCTTTATGATCTGGTCTGCAGGAAAGGGGATTACTTCGATTGAGACTTCCTGGTCTGTGTATTAACGTAAAGTCGAATCAGGTAAGAAACAGAGCCATTCTTGCTTGTTGTTGGCTAAGTTTCTGGGCAGCAGCGAAATACATTAAGTTTTCATGGTCTGTGACGATTTCGATGGTGTGCAGTGCACCTTCCAGGTAATGCCACCAAGCCTCTAACACACGTATAATTGCCAATAACTCTTTATCGTGAATATCGTAGTTTTGTTTGGTTTCAGATAAAGATTTTGATAGGTAAGCAACTGGGTGCCATTTGTCATCTGATCCTTTTTGTTGTAGAATCCCTCCGGTAGTGTAATCTGAAGCATCAACTTCTACTCGATACGGTTTAGAATGGTCAAGCATTAGAAGGACTGGGGAGGATGTGAATGCATCTTTGAGTGCCTGAAAGGCTCATTCAGTATCAGCTGACCATTTCCATGGTTCGTCCTTTTTTGTAAGATCAAAAAGAGGTCGGGCAACCTTAGAGAAGTCATGTATGAATCGGCAGTAAAAGTTTCTGAATCCTAGGAACGATTGAATGTCTTTCACATTTCGTGGGGTTGGCCATTTGGTGCTTTGACCAGGTCCATTGCCAATGTATTGTGAGAGACAATGAGACCTAGGAACTCCACTGAGTTGGTTTCGAAGGTACAGTTTTCGGGTTTGGCGTATAAGTCATTTTCCCAAAGTCATGTGAGCACTTGATTGACCATCTGCCGATGTTCCTCCAGCATTTCAGTGAAGATCAAAATGTCGTCCATGTAGATTACCATTCTTCTGGAATCGATGAGATCCTTAAAAAGGGTGTTCATCATTGCCTGGAATGTTGCTGGAGAATTCATAAGACTGAAAACATCACTGTTGGTTTGAAAAGTCCCCTATTTGTTTGGAATGCCGCTTTCCACTTGTCTCCTTCTTTTATTCGCAAATCGTTATATCCCCATTGTAGGTCGATTTTTGAAAAGATTTGTGCCCCTTTGAGTTTGTCTACTAACTCCGATATGAGTGATAACAGGTATTCGTTTTTGATGGTTCCTTTGTTCAGTGCTTGGTAGTCCTGTACTGGTCGCAGCTTTCTGTCTTTCTTTTTGACAAAGAAAAAGTGACTTGCCATAGGAGACTTCAATGGTCTTATGTATTCCTTTTCCAGATTCTCCTTGATGAAATTATCAAGTTCTTCTTGTTCATTTGGGGACAGGAGATAGGTTTTGCAAGGACGAGGTGTAAAGTCCGGTTTCAATTCGATTGCATGGTCCCATTCTCCACGTTTTGGTAGTTGTTCTGAGGTTTGTTTGTCAAAAACTGATAAGAACTGATGGTATTGGGATGGAATCTTATCTGTAAGTGGTATATCCTCTTTTGTTCTTTGGGCCGCTTCTGCAAGTTCTTGAGCCTTGGTGAAGCCTGCGTGGATGGGTAGTTCCAAATCGGATGTCAGGCCTTGTTCCTCTTCTACAAACAGCTTTTCTAACACCTCCTGTTCCAATTGATTCGGAATCTCATCCCGACCAAAGTCGTTTTCAGTGAAAATAGCTGTAGTTTCTGAAGAGTGATGAAACAATCGTATAGCAACCCGGCGGTGTTGGCCTGCAACCTTCGATTGTATGACTGGTTTAAATCGTCCGATTGGTTCTGACCATGTCACTTGATAGTCTTTGTGATTTGTCCGTGGATCAATGACTCTTGGTTTGGGGTTTGTGGGTTTAGTGCGTAAATTTAGAACAGGTGGTTGCTTTAGGATACATGTTTCGGGACATCTAACCATGTTTATCCTGGAAAATGACCAGTCGATTTCTGGATTATGCTCTTCTAACCAGTCGGTGCCGAGAATTATATCATGATCTCCTATGTCTGTAACATAGAATTCAGCCATTTCCTCGTGATACAATTTATTGTCTTGGGAATAGATTTGGAGTCTTTGGGTAGTGTAATGGCGTACCCATCCCATGGTATTTTCGGAGCCGTCAATGTTTCGTACAGGAAATGGGTTTTTGATAGGAAGGAGGGTTAATAGATGTTCTCATGCGAAACAGCTATTGATGATTATGCCTTCCGCACCGCTGTCTATTAGAGCATCTGCGTCGATTTTTCTGCCGGTAATTTTGCCAATAAGTTCAGTTTTGAGTGTTATTGAAGGTACCTGTCGGTTACGAGTGACTACTGACATTCTTAATTCTGAAGGGAAGGTATGCTCACTAGAGGGGTATGTTATATCGATTGTTCATAAATTGTCTGGTGTACTGTACAACTCCTGCTGACGACGTAGCAGAGGAGTGTTTCAAAAATCCAACTTTGACATAATGTCCTTTAAATATACCACTGCCTGTTCCTTTTCTTCTCCTTCTAAGCCCTTGACCTTATTTACCATATCCAAAATGTCCTTTATTACATTATGAGATGACGATGCCTGAGCTACTGTTACAGGCGACGAGCGAGATGACGACGATGGAGTTGGAGCGGATGTCTTGGCTGTCCTAACTGAATGGGTGAATGTAGGACGAGGGGTATTTTGCGATGTTGATGACCTTGGGAACGTTGGGCATTCGTTACTCATATGACCAGGTTGTCTGCATGTGAAGCGTGCTCCTAGTTTTCGGAGTCAGTCCCTTTCTTCAGGTGTCAGCTTGGGTAAAGGAGTAAATGACGATTGAGCACCTGGTGTCATAAGCGCATTAACGCTTGCCCCTGTCCTTCCTTGAGAGGGACTCGTTCTCGACGTCATAGAAGATTTCCAACGTCCTTCTCTTTCTCACCTGTTTACCCATTCCAAGTGAAGGTCCATTGTTCTGACCTTGTACTCATCGAAGTCTTTCCACTTCAGCCAGGTCATTCCAACTCTTTCCCTAAGTTTCTCCAGAAGACCCCCTTTGTAATAGTCCAACAGGGCCATTTCTCCGAAATCTGACTCTTCACCATACATATCGAAAATGCTATTGTAACTACTGATGTCCGTTCCTTTCATCCTAGCATTTTTGATTTTATTCTTCGCGACCTAGTCGGAAGCAAGTGCCTTAAAGTCCTTCTTGAACCTGTCCCTTATTTCCTTCAATGTCGTCCATTGCCTATCTTCTGGTTTTACTTCGGCATCCTCATCATCATCTTCTCGCTCTGTGATGCATTGAGTAGCCCAATCTCCTCCTCTTTCTCCTGTAAAGAACGAGAGAAATAGAGACACCCTAGAATCCTCTGTTGCGTATCTAGCCTGGTTCTGGCGTAGGTAGTTATTGAACAAGGCTAACCATTGCTTTGCCTCGTCACGTTCTCTGTTGAAGGCATCAGGTTTCCTTCCTCATTTGGAAGTACTGTTAGAGTCATTTGGCATTACGTCTGACATGGCTGGATCATCTGGGTCTGATGGTTTGGGAGAGGGAGTAGGAGCTGGACGACAAGGGGCTACTGATGGTCCTTCTGTGGACGGAATTGTGGGAGAGGAAGGGTCATCTGGTTCTGATGGTTCAGGAGATGGATTTGTAGAGGGAGTGGGGTCAAGATTCATTTGCGGAGTTGGTGTGGATGGATTGGGATGTGTAGAAAGGAGGGGTTCTGGATTCGGTTGAGTGTTTGTAGGGGGTGATGCTCCCTGTTCTTGTTTGGTTTCTGAGTCGATTATGGGATGAGCTTTTCGGATAGCGAGTTCCTGGTTGTGCGTTACAACTTCGCAATTGATATGAAGGGATACAGGGAGCGTTTGAGTGTTATACCTGTTAATACAGGGCTGATCTTTGCAAAATACGAAGGGATTTGAATTTTCTGATTTTTAGTGGCAGTCGAGGGTCCTTGGTTTATAGAAGATATGTGGTAGATCTGAACAAGGGAGATTGGGATTTGCAGATGCGGTTCATCGACTTGTCATATACTGCTTTTTCAACTACTTAGGGCCTTCTTTTCTGCCCTTTGAATCAGAGAGATGGTTCGAGAGCGACAGGGGAAGGTATGCCATATTCTCTGAGGAAGAAAGGTCCTGTGATCCTAACAACAGCTTCTTCTGTATCGGGGTCGTGGGTGACTGTTACATACAAGTAGTTGGAGACGAACACGTCACCTGGTTTCAACTTCCAAAGCCAACGTCTAATACAAATGAAGGCTCTGTTATAATGGAAAGGTTCCTCCCAGATGTGTGGTGCGTGCTGGTACCAGGTCTTGGTGTGTAACAACTTGAGTGGCAGAGGGAGAGGAGGTCGGTTATGTTCAGCCCAGTTATAGGAGGTTTTGAGACGAATCTGAGGGGATGCAGTAATAGGTGTCTTTTGCGTAAGTGTAGAACAAACACAAACTTAAAGACTTTTATACAAATTGTAAAGTGCAAGTGTTCCGAGTAGTCAGAATACTCAACAGTTCACTTGTACTACAAGGACTTTTGGGGTTTTTGGTAAGGTTTTGCATGAGTGCACACAAGTTAAACACACACAAAGACTATAACAAGTCCACAAAGGTATAAACCAACAGTTTCAATCCACAATTTGTAGGCCCAAATGCCTTATAACCAATTTCACAAGTCCGAGGACACACACAAAACCAACAAATTTGATTCAACACTATTGATTCCAACACACTATGTTTATACTCAACGCGAGTGAGGTAGATTTGGTAGAAGCGTAGTCCATGTTTCGCAGTCTCTACAGCTAGCACTAGTGAGATGACCGATACTCTACAGTACGTGGCTTGAGTAACTATGAGAAATACCTAGTCCTTTTATACTACTCGCAGCTACTACTATACAGTTCTACAGTTCTTTTTAATGTCCACTAAAAGGCACACAAAAAATAGAAATATTACTCTAACCACTAGTCCATGCTGGTCAGTACTACTAGATTAAGTAGGTACCTTCTAATTAGGGTATCTAAGAAATAAGAAATATTATCTAAAATTCAGTAGGGCTTTCTATGTTCCCTTCACTTCATCCTCTTACTAGCGGTACCTTTCTGGAACTGGCGGCCGTAGTCATTATGACTCACATAGCTCCACCATCCATGCTGGGCTCCACTCATATGACTCACATTCCTTTACCACCAATCAGCCACTATAGGTTTGTGTAGCCTTTGTTATTCCTCCTCTTTATGTTCTTCTGGCACTACTATAGACCTGGTAGATATAGCGCTAGTTTCTAGTATACTGCCAATTAGTATCTCAGTGAACCCTGCTCAAGGTCCTACACATATCTTGTAGTCACATTTGTACCAATGAAAACGCATCAGTCGTCAGGCACACATCTTGCTGATCTTACTGCTGCATTCAGAAATATCTTTATCCCTTTGGGGCTCTCATGGCCGACTCCTTAGTTGATCACGTACTGGCAGTAATGAACCATGGATTAGAATCTATTCCTTTACCGCTAGTCCATCCCATTGGTACCATATGAAAGCTGAGCTTTCTAGGAACTCGTACATATATACTTTTTCCTACTTATCTATCCTTACTGTCTTTCAAAAGACTTATTCCTTCTGTTTTGCTTATAAGCGAGGTATCAATTACTATACCGCTAGTTCAGACATAGTCGGTCACTAGGGTTTTCCTCCAATTTCTCTGATTACAGCGCAATTCTTAACCAGTGATTGTTTAGCGCTAAAGTCTGGGTAGTATAGCCAATGCGTTCCTTGCCTGTGAATAGGGGCTTCACTTTCCCTTGAGTCGTACTGGTGGTACTAAGTGCATTATAGTAGGAATTGTTACAAAGTCTTTTCTAGAGCTTTGCATAGTATAAGGGGGTGGGTCTGCTACTATAACTGAAGCTCCTGTACACATCAACCATAGTACTTAGCTTTATTGTACTGGCACTTTACACTTAGTCCACTAGTGCTTTAACTAGCAGTTTGGGACTCACTCTAGTCCTTTATATACCAATTGAAGTGGTGAATCAGCTTTCTAACCGCCAATTAACATTTCTATATGCGAATTTTGTACGGTGTATCAGCGGTAGACAGGGTGGATGATGCATATGGGAAAGGATGGTTGTTGCTACACTATTACTCAAAGTACTCAGTGGGTATGCAGTCTACTTGAAGTAGTGTCTGGTAACAATCAAAATGTATTCAAGTTGTAATGAGGAGGAACGACGCTTGCAGTATAGGTGGAATGAGGGTAGAAGAGGGAAAGGATATTTGAGAATGAAGATGAACAGGATAGACGAGGGAGAGACTCAAGATAGTGAGGTGGGTGTATGGGAGTTTGTTCAAATGTCAAGGTTGCTGGTACACTCAAATACCACCCAAGTCACACAATCAAAGGACAGGTACAAAGCAAATAGATAGAGAGATAGAGAGAGAGAGAGAGAGCAGGAGAAAGACGAGTAAGCTGACTAGGCTCTACACTGCATAGTAGTAGTACAGAGCGGAGACAAAGTGAACGAACTGAGGAATCAGTTACAAAAGATCTCAGGTATATATGAGAAGTGCGAAGAGATGGGAAAAAGTAAGTAAATATAGAACAGTGCCATATGATATGTCAAGAGTGAGAGCAATAGATCAAATATGGATATATATAGGTACCAAATCATGGAAGAATGATCGATAGTTATTATAGAGTTTGACAGGTTCTATAAGGTTCAAAGTCAGTGATATAAGGTTGAAAGGTCTATCAAGGAAATGCAATAGACGAATGATCGGAAAATGAGTTCAGTAATAAAGTAGAAGAAGAAGGAGGGCAAAGAACTGTAGCAGTTCGTGACACGAGGTAGCTATCAATATCGAAGCTGACATGGTTTTGGTCTGATAGGTTAAAACCATGTAGGAAACATACGCAGGGCAGTGGGGACAGTGGGGGAGATGCAGAGACAGATGAATCAGAGATCAAGGATGGTGCAGCATATCGTCCAGACATAGTGGCAGTAGTGCCTGCAAGGATGACCTATACAGAGGCCGCCGGTGCAGTAAGGGATCTCGACCTAATCTCACAAAGAGGTAATTGCTTAGATAGTGATAACGGCAACAGTGAGGAGCTAACAGACAGCAGTAAGTACTGGAACTGGTCCCAACAACAAAGAATGTATAAAGTACCTAACAGACAGCAGTAAGTACTGGAAATACAAGGTCTATCAGTAAAAGTGAGAGAACTAGTGAAGAAGAGAATACACACCTGGTCCCAATGACAAAGAAGTTGAGATGGGGAACCAGGTGTCAGGACAGGGTTTATATATGTAAAAGTAAAGGTGTAAAGGAAGCTGTAACCAAAGCTGTAAAAGAAGCTGTATCAGAGAAATGAAAGGTCCGGTGCGTAGCATGTGGAACAAGAGTCATATGGTGTAAAGTTCCGAGGATATGGAGATAAGAAGAAATAAATAGTACCAAATATAGACGTCATGACATTACCCCCCTCCTACAGTTCATCAACTCGAAGTCAGGGAGAACTGGCTGTGGAGCACATATCAATCTTAACCATGATGGCATGGGAATCTGGTGTATCACCACAATCGACTTACAGCATAACCATCCTCGTTCTATTCCTATAGGTGGCTCTGCATCTAGACCTCCTACTGCAGCTCAGCAAGCCTTTGTTTCAAAACTGGCTACGTCATTGGACACAAAGTTTGATCGCTCACAAATTGCATTGGGGATGGCACTAGGAAACTTGAACCATGCCAGCTGAGCAACATCATAAACAATGCACATCGCCATGCCAGGGAGGAAGTGAAAGCACTTGGGGGAGATGTCATGGCCATACTTCAATCTCTTGAAGCCAAAACAGAACCTGGATGGAGATATCGTATGCGGGTGAACGAGTCAGGGACTGTTACTGCTATCTTTTGGCAGTCACCACTCCAGGTTGAGTTGGCAAAGCGGTATGGAGACGTTGTCATCAATGATAACAGCTACAACCGAGTCGACAACCAGTATCCTCTCAACATTGGCATTGTTGTTGATGGTCATAACTCCTCCCGCAATATATGGTACTGCTTCCAGGAGACAGAGGATATGGAGAGCTTTACCTGGATAATGCAAGCTTATCTCGGTTGTGAGGGTGACAATATCGCTCCTCCTGAAGTCTTCATCAGTGATAGACATGCCAGTCTCATTGGAGCTGTACGGGATACAATGCCCTTCACCTTTCATGTGTACTGCCTCCATCACCTCGAGGGGAATGTCCACAAAAATCTGCGCTTGAAGCTCGGTTCAGACTGGGCAGGGTTCAATACAGCGTTCTGGTCTGCTTATCGGGCAGTGTCACCTGAGGAGTTTGATAAGCAATGGGATGCCATTGTTCTGCGGTTCCCGGACATCCGTGATTACCTCCAGTCAGAACTATACAGTTGTCGGGAGCATTGGGCCTGGGCTTGGGTCAGTGTTCGGTTTACTGCAGGCATTCGCACTAGCGGAAGGATTGAATCTGAACATCGGGTTCAGAAGACCTTTGGTGGTCCAAAAAAAATTCTATTTCAGATGTATGAGGTGCTGAACAACAGAACGAATGGGCAGCAAGTGCATGAAATGATCAAAGCTCGTGATGTGAGTGGTTCATTATCTAATAAATTATACACGCATCAGGATTGTACAGTCTTCTCGACAACAGCATGATGCCAGCATTGAGCAGCTTTTTTCTGGTGTACTGGACCTCCTCCGTTCTCATGCTGGGCCTCATGCCGTTCAGGAGTGTTACAGACAGATGCAGGAAAGCGTGTATTACACGGCAGAAGTGGTGCAACGACCTCCTGAACTGGGGAAAGGTGCCACTGCTTTGCATGGCAAATTATGAGGCCCATTGTATAAGTAAGTAATACTGTAAAATTGACTAAAAAAATTAGATAGAGCTTAATATCTTCTGTAATGACACCTTGAACGTTGGGTGGAGGAGCCCATAGTGGTTCAGAGAGCGGCAGTTGGACTTGCGACGGCTGCTGAGGGAAGGTAAATACGCCTGAAGCTCGTCGTGGTTGGTGGGCGGCAAGGCAGAAATGAGCTATGATGTATTGAGCGTCAGTTCGGGTACTTCGGAGCGCTGTGGTGGCGTGTAAAAGTTAGAACCCGTGAGAACCTTTGCTACTCAATTGAGGGGTCGACATAAGTTAACTCGGCCTAAAGGGCCTCGTAACTGAAAACTTGGGTAAGAGCCTGCAAAAAGATTGTAAACTCAAAAGGTTTTGAGCTCATTGTCCCCTTTCTAGGCTGAATTTGCTTTGAGACACACAAATGAGGTTGCCTTTCAATGGGAAAATGACCATGAAGGAATGGTACGCGCATTACACTTTTTCATGGGCTTATTACCATTAATGCTGATGTATTTCTCCCACTTTCAGACAATGATCAATGACTTCAAAAATGACAATGCATACATTGCCACAAAGTGGTTATTGCGCCTGACACTTCAGCAGAAATTGGAAGTCAAGACGCTTCTTCGTGTCCGACATACTGGAACCAGAACTGGTCATCACTACTTGGCCATTCTTCGTGATGGGTGTGTAATCTGTGATTGCTGTATGGGCTTAAATGTTGGGTTACCATGCAGACATTACTTTCTTGCCTTCACAAGAGTGAATTCTCTGACATTTAGCATTGGAATGATCCGAGCAAGGTGCGTTAATTAATCTGACATTTTTGAAGGATAGCTCATCAAAGTTCCTTCTCAGATGGCTGCAAAACAAGTCGCTTAATGTCGGTGCTATACCTCCCGTTACATGCAGTGGTGTCATTTACCGCAATGATGACCTTGTCTCCTACACAAGGTTACCTCCCATCCAGCAAGTCAATCCGCTTATCCGTGACAAAACAGCTCCTGCACCCGCTCCCACACAAACAGTTTCAGCCCGTACTGTATATCATGAGACTAATGCGTGGCTAAAACCATTGATGGAAGGCGTCAGGACAGAAGAAGATCTGGAAAGGCTGCGGGAGCGGATTATGAACCTGTGGTTAGTCCTATTGTGTGTTGTACTGTGTGAAGCTGACAAGATTCCTACTGATAAAATAGAGAAGAAGATCTTGCTGATGCTCATGCCAGTGAGCTTCATGACCCTCCAGTACATAATCCTAAGGGTAGACCGAGGACTCAGCGTTTGACAGGAGCAATAGAAGGTAGACCCCAGGGAGGAGGTGCTCAAGGCAGGGGTGGAAGCCAGGGAACCAGAAAATGTGGAATTTGCCGCCAGCCTGGACACTTTAGAACTAACTGTCCATACGCAGCTTAGTATATATACATGTAGTAGTCGGATTCCTGAGCCTGTCGCAGCGAGGCTCTGTTGTGACCGTGCGAATGGCACCTGCCAAATTGGTAACGACTGGACTGTTGGACGCGCATCGCCGGAGCTTACGCGCTTACGTGGGGGGTTGGCTATTAGCCAACCAGACGACAACCCCGCCAAGGGGGTTGGTGAATAGAATTTTCCTCACGTAAGTAAGAAAGGGGTAAGACCATCTGACCACTTTTTGACACGGAGCCAACTTTTTTTGGTTGTCTCTCCCCACTCCCCACAGGACGACGACGAGGAAGAGTTCCCCACACTGACGAATCCGAATCCCGACGCAGCGAGCAAAGCAGCAAAAATGGTGGGATTGCTAATGATTCCGTTCATGGAATTCGTCCACTACCAACCAAGAAACCCACAAGTAAACCCTCCTCTTCCACCTCTTCCACCTCTTCTACTTCGAGCTGTACCTCTTTGAGTACCTCGTCCACCTCATCAATGAGTAATTCGAGCAGTACCAGCTCGACAAGCAGCACTTCGTCTTCGTCTTCGTCGTCAAGTAATACGTCTTCTTCAAGCTCAACTCTTTGGTTACGACAGGGAGTGGAGGACAGACGACAACGGTGGTGACAGTGGTGACGCCTTCGTTGACTGGAGCAGGAAGTGGAGTTGGGTCAAGTCAGATGAAGGAGAGTGATAATAGTGGGTGAGTGTCGTTTTTTTCTTTTCTTGTCCTCTCACCCTGTTCCCCCTCCCCCTCCTCCCAGACGCAGACGCGAAACGCAAACCCCTTTCTTTCTGTCCGTTTGCGTTTGCGTTGAGTGGAGGAGTCTCGTCTTTGTTGGCCGCTTGATTGGCATGGATTTCAGTGTCCTCACTTGCTTTCATCTTTCGTCTTTCGTCGTTCTTTTCTTTTCGACAAATCCAACTTTTTTTAAATCCAATACTAACAAAACACACATATACCCATTTCCATCTTCTACTCAGCTTCTTCCACAGCATAGGGCTCCGCGCCGTACCAGTACTGTACGGTTTGTACTGGTACCGTACGACGGATACGGTCCCGTACCGTACAAGGCCGCTGCAGGGTCCAATACGGGTACGGGTACTGGACGGGTAAACCCGTATTGGACCGTATTTTTTACGGCCGTCGTACGGGTTTGTACGGTATACGGGTCGGCCATGCATCGGCGAAGGCTTTTCTCTGTGTTTATGCCATATGCTACCTCTGTAAATTAAATATCGTCAAATACTGAGCAGTTTGCGGCGGAAAATCTTGGGAAAATTGATGCTTGATCACATCAAGGGAAAATGTACTTACCAAAAAAGGTGCGTAGAGACCTGCCGAAGTATTGCCGAAATGCTTTGTGCCTCAAAGTCATCTCGAACGCACTGTTAACGTTGAGCGGTGCACTACATCAAATTGTTTCTCGCATTAATTCCTCTCAATAAGTCCCAATAAGTCTATTTCAAATCAGATTCCTGGCCATTTCCTGGCAAAAAGACCCGTATACCCGTATTAACCCGTAATACTGCCGTATCAGTACCCGTCCCGTATCGTACAAGCTTCCAGATGAACCTGTACGAATACGGGGACGGGTACACCGTACCAGTACTGGACCCGTAAAAAATACGGGCGTACCAGTATTACTGGACGGTGCGGAGCCCTACCACAGCACAGCCGCCGTCGCCGGTACATTCACAGCCGTAGGACCCGTCTCACTCATCGCTCTCATCCTAATCATCACCACCACCATCCGCAAACGTTGAGCTAAAGCTTGGGATCGAGAGATTGCAGAGGAGGTGAGAGAGGTGAGGGCTACGGGGACTGTGGGGGAGTATCTGGATGGGGGTGGTCCGTATGGATATGGCGGAGGGGGGGTATGGGGGGTTACGAATATGAAACGGGTTATGGAGGTGTGGGAGCGGGGACATGGGGGGTATGGAGAGGGAGGTGGTGGAAGTGGAGGTAGATCGGGAGGTGGGGTAGGAGGCTATGGACGCGAGGCAGGGTCTCATGAGACGTATGGGGTGTATGGGCAGCCTCCCATGGGTGGACGAGGGGAAGAGATGTATCAGATGCGGGATACGGTTGGAGGTGGAGGTGAGTCTGATTATATGCTGCCTTTCTTTTCGGAACTCGTTTTGTTTCGCGTACTTTAACTTCTAACTAACTACTTTTACTTTTACTTTTCCGTGGTCTTCAGTCTCGACTTCTTGGGTCTTTTTTTCTCATTCTCATTCTCCGTTTTGTCTTCGTCTTCTTTCTCTTTTCACTATTTCGTTTCCTTTTACCATCTATGTGTCTTGTCACCGTCGGTCGGTGTCACTATGTTGTGTCGCATTGTGGACTGTGCATTGTAGCCTTTAGACTTTTGGAGTTGACAAGGTGGACGGGGTGGACAATGGGGTGTGGTATAGGCGTGGTGATGGTATCTGGTATCTGGTGGTGCTTGTTTTCGTTTTTCGTGTTTCATTTTTCGTTTTGGCGTTGTTGTTGGGTTGGGTTGGGTTGGTTTTGGCATTTGGTATTTGCTCTTCACTTGTTTCGCTTGTATTCGTTTCGTTTTATTTCTCACGTTGGCTCTGGCATAGAGGCAATCATTGGTCAGTCAGGCCAATCAGCTTATAAATGACGTTGGGTAGTCAGTGGGTGGTTTGGTTCTTGCACGTTCCACGAACTTGGGTCTTGATGGTTTGTCTAGACCTGGAGTGTGTTTAGAGCAAATTCGAACCCTGGAGTTGGAAGGATAGCTAGGTTCATGGTGGTGAAAGCGACAAACGAGTCGACGCATTGGCATGACTCGGACGTCATGAAAAAAGCGGCCGACATGTTGGTCCCGAGTTGAACTTGAGTCGGACCTTCTTTTTTCTCTGACTCTTTTTCCAACTCATTTCCAACTCTCGCAATGCCCCTCTTCTGAGATGTATTGCGGCCACATCCTCTGGTTCCAAGAAAGAACCATTGACGAGCCACGCCGAATACTTTCAATGGCTTCAAACGGTGACCAATGTATCAGGACTCAGGAGTTAGTAGATGAGGAGATAGGTGGGACTTGTGGGTGAAGTCTGCGGTGCGTATAGAGGATGAAGAGAGGATGTTTCACAGGCTTGAAGGGTGGGTATGTGAGTTGTCTTTCTGACTACCTTTATTTGATACTCGCCTGCGCTCGCGTCTTTTCTGGTTGCTTTAGGGGATCTCCTACTCAGAAGCTCAAATCTGTACTATAGTTTACAAGCATGTCCCCTTCTCCTCTCTTACTGTGATCATCATATATCACTGTCGTATGGTCCCTGACCAGCGGTCCATATTTATATACAACTCCTCCAAATTTCAGAGTACAAAGGCATGGACTTATCCCACTCAAAACCAGTTCTCATCTTTTTAGTTGGACAATTTTGGTGCTGAAGCAGAATGAATGCTTTACAGCTCCAACCGTCAGCCAAATTGACACGAAAATGGATTAGATTTGTCACTACCAAGAATATCTACGTGATTGATGTATGAGCTTACTACTGATAGGGGATAGGACGCGCACTGCTTTTGATAGGTACCTCCGTAGTCCGATAGATAGGAACCCGGAAGCTTCATCGCTACTATTTAGAACCTAGTGGTGAATTGCGACCTAGAACTGAAATCAGTTCTCATCCTTTTAGCTGGACAATTTGGTGCTGAAGCAGAATTTTCATTAATGCTTTCAAGCTTCAACCGTCAGCTTGAGCGAAATTGGCATGAAAATAGATCTGTAACTGCCGAGAATACCTACATGGTCAATGTACGATCATCACACTACGGTGGAGTTTCATCAAGCGTACTATTGATAGGGGATAGGAAGTGCACCGCTCTAGATAGGTACACACATAGTCAGAGGAACCTGGACGCTTGATCACTACCATTTATAACTAGTGATGTGCGGGCTGGGGCTCAATGTTGGCTTGAAGTCCTGGGCCTGGGCCTGGTTTTGTAGTGCCTTGGCTTCGTCAAATTGAGGCCCAAGCCCAAAGAAGGCGTACCCGTATACGGGGCAGTGGAGAGCCCTAGTTGACCGACGACCATACGCGTCTTGCCACAGTAATTTCAAAGATTTAAGTGCATCCAAAGGCTCTCGAGTAAAACCATCTGAATCATTTTTTTTTTTCGTGACTGGAATTCCATGGCTGGACGCCAAAATTCACGAATAAATATCCTGAGCTCTTACTGAGGATAGCTGGACCGACCGAGAGACCTATGAACTTTGAAAAAAAGACAGGTTGAGTGTAGTATCAGGCGTTTTGTGTCGATAGTAGAACGAGAAATCGAGAGGAATCATCAAGTACTCAGTACTCGTCACAGCTGATTTTAGAAGCGACAAGGCGACAGTTCCATCCATCCTTCCGATCCATCAAGCTGCAAGACAAAAGTTGATGTCAAATTAAGCCAGAACAGACAGAAAACGGTTGATATCGTTGGAAAGCCTCCGACAGTCTCCCATCACATCACATCGTTGACGGATGGGTCGTTCAAAGTTCTAAATCTGCTGCAAATATTCGTCTTAGTCTCCCTTTCAAATTCCGATCCGAATAGATGTATATGTAAACCACATACACTAATGGTGGGAAAGCTCGGAAATCAGGGTCACTGATACGACTTGTATGGCGCAAGCCTGGGTTTACTGCAAGTGTCTATTAGTAGTACTTGCCCCTTGATGGGATGCTCAACCTCGTAGATAATAGCTCAACTGTGGCTCAAAGATCAAGATCATGATTCTGATACTTATGATGTGCTATTTCAAGGTCTTATTCAAGAACATCTGAACCAGTGTGCAGGCGATGGAAAGCAAGTCACTGCTCCACACCGTTGGCCGGGCCATTGAAAGTTTTTCAGAGAGGGATTTGGAAGGATAGCCAGGCTCTGTGACATAGGATCCGCTTTGAGGGGGAGCACTTAAATTTGCGTGTTTGATCTGTGCCTTTTTCGCAACGAAAGTTTGATATGGCTAACTGTGAGGGCACACATCATGACCGTTGATGTATCATGCGAGAGTTTGGGCGTCTGCGATCCTGGTGTTCTCCCACATAATTATGATCAAAAGTGTCCACTGTACATTCAATAAAGGGTTATTTGTGTAAAGCCTCGAGTTGAATGATGAACTGAGGCCAGTTAGGATAACTATTTAAAGCTGAGAAATCAGTGTTATCACTATCTGATTGCCACAGAGGATGGATACAAAGTTAGCACACTGGGGACAATATAAGTGCTTGAATCAGTGCTCTTCTCGTTCCAAGTCTCCGCAATGCTTCAGGCCCAACGACCAGCTTCCTTGCCCCTCTCCAACTCTGATCTTGCTACCCTCAAAGAGTGGATATTTCAAATAGCTATTGAGTGGCTGATTCATGGTGTCAATGTTACACTTGCCCTCACAGTATTTTGTGCTATTCTGTAAGCCTGACTTTTCATGTTGTTTTCTCTCTGACTCTGACCCCATGGATATATTTATGTAACACATTACACATCAATTCGTTCCTCTCTGCTCTCAGATCACAGCAAAAATATCCCTCAAGACCACAGCTTGTCCTCCTTGCTGTTGTGGTCTTCATGCTAATTATTGCAACTACATATGCTACTCTGAATGTGCTATTTGTCCTGGTCCAGATTCCACTAAATGGTTACAATGTTGACAATGTTGCACATGTTATACAACAGGTAACAGACATAGACATAGCCCTAAACATGGTGGAAAGATTGAATGTAAGTAATCAATCATTACCTTGAGATTAATCTAACCCAACATTGACACTTGCTCATATCATAACAGTATGTTATTGGTGATGGAATTGTACTTTGGAGAGCATGGATTCTTTTTCCACGAGATCTGGTAGTCAAGGGTGTTCTGCTTATTTGTTTTATGGGATCGTTAGGTGAGTAGATGAATCTACATAATTAAAAGCTTTATTCTTATCTACTGAGCATTAGGTGGTGCATTGGCAGATGGAGGATTAGTTGCTGTTCGATTTCTTCATAACCCTGCTGATCCTGGAAAGAAAAGGGATACCTTGGTTATGGCTCTCCCACTCCTCATCACAAATATGGCTGCCACAGGTCTCATTGCATATAAAGCTTGGTGCGCGTTTGATGGTTTTTTCTGATTATTTCCTCATGATTATTCAAAGGCTTCATGGTCGAGATATCAGAAAGACTTTGAAGGACTGTGGTAATCAGGTTTCCAGAGCTCAAAAGATTCTGATGCTATTGGTAGAATCCGGAATGATCTATTGTGGAATTTGGGTCAGTAGCCAGAGCTCTGCTTCATTTATTCTAAAATGAACATTAACTGTCAATATTATAGATCACATACATCATCATCAACTTTTCAACTGAGGCATCATCTACAGCATTTACGATTATTTCTAGTGCTCTGCCAGCTTTAGCCATAGGTGTATTTACATACTCCTTGGAGCCTATATAATTGACTGACAATATTTCAAGACACTTTATCCAATTCTCATCATTCTCATTGTAGCCCTGGAAAAGTCTAGGGAGGCAATCAGGTCTCGAAATGACATGTCTCTTTCTCAGTCCATCAGATTTGCCTCAGTGGAGACAGCAGCATCTCAACCAGACAGTCAGGTTGAGAGACAGACTGAGGTCATGAGTGAATAGGCCACTAATAATGGACATAAATCCTCCAGTTTTTGTATATTATTCTTTTTATCCATACACGTGTACTTGCATCTCCCCAAAGTTCCAGTTTCTTCCTGTACTTAGTATGACAATTCATAGGAAAAAGAAGGAAGAATCATTGCAAAGTTGTGTTTCCCATGTATCACCATCAAACAAAGGCCTCCTGTGACGTGCTTATGGTGTGATGTGGCACGGCATATGCCTAGTAGTGTTTTGGCTATATGTACCTGTATTCGCCGCATTGTCCTTCCTGTACTATCACTCCTTCCATTGTTTCCAGCTCTTCTGTCATTGACTTTGCTACAAGAAAGATGTTTAAGTGGTGTTAGATGCCTCAGACCAAGAGGTGTGCAGCTGGTCTACCTGAGACCAGACCTTGGGGGGTCTGGAGAGGGCTTATGACTGTCATGAACTCGAGCCCAATGTCTCTCTCTGAGCTCTATAAGCTCTGCCGATGAGGAGGAATGAACACTATCAGGGCCTAGGTGGAGTCTGAACCCAGACAATGACAAAGGCGAGAGTGAGTGACTCTTACTCACAAACCCAAGCCAATGCCTACGAGACCAAAGCCAAGCTGCAAGCGGATCGACCCACACGCCTGTATGGCAACTGGAGACGACAGCAAGGATTGATGACCAAGGAGAATCCCAAGATGATGACAGCAAGTAAAGAACCAATCAAGAGTACGAGACAACTGTGACTCTCTGAGAGAGTGTTGAGACAAGAACGTTGTGTACCAGTGTAGTACACACTCGAAGTGAAGCACAAAGAAGATCAAGGCTTCACAAGATAAGGTGAGGATCAAGAAGGGTAAATTCTTAGGAAATCGAAATACAAGGGGCCAACTACTTATACTACCTAGCCAAACCCCTGTACCTAACTCCTAAGGATAGCTGTACAACTGAGATGACTCCTAAGCCTACTCCTGAACCATAAATAAATGTACCTTAATTAAGAGCTTAATTAAGGGTTGATCAAATAATAGAAATGCGAAATCAAGTGTGAAACAGTAATAGGAAGTGAACATGATCAAGAAAATCATATGTGAGACAGTGGTGCAATCAAGGGGCAAAGAATAAGGAGTAAAGAAGATATAATGATTGAAAAACCCTTGGAGGGTTTTTGAACAAAAAGGAAATGTGGTACAAGTCAAGAAGGATCCTGCATGACACTTGTGAAGGGAATAAAGATCAATAACACTCTGAAGGTGATCAGGTGAACAGAAGATGACCAGAGGAATAATAGATCTGAGCGCAGAGTGAAGGATTGAACAAAGGATCAGATGTGAATGTGGAAAGAAATAATGAAGAAGTAACAGAGAAATGAATGAAGCAATGAAGGGACTGTATGCAGCTGTAAGTCATGATAGAACATATCCGTGATGAGTGAGAATCCCTCTGAGGATTTTGGATAGGTCAAGGGACTGTTCATGACAATGACCCAAAAGTACATCATGCCCTAGAGAGTGTATAGACCAATTTTCTGGAGTCATCTCTGCTTCAAAGTATCAGAAATGCACTTGGAGGGTGAAAACAGGTAGAAGACATGCCTGACATGCCTTCTTTAGGTGGAATCCCACTGAAATGGTATATAGTTCTCATGATGGTGATGTACTTACTCTCTGCTGCTCCATTGTGGAACAGCGGGTACTTGGTGGCTGCAATATGGGCAAACTACGCAAGGTACACCGTAATCATGGAAAGGAAAAGTGAAATTAAAGTACTTAGTACTTAGTACTCTCTCAAGTATTTATGCCTCCCTTCAGTCCAGTTGATCTAGACCGTTTTTGTCGGCCTTGACCTGAACCAAAGTGGTGTTTCGAGTGCATCATGATTCATGATGCAGTGTCTGCCCAAAGGCCTTAGTCTTAATAAAGACTAAGGCCTTAAGTTGATTTTTAATTAAGACTTTACTTCCTCCAAATTTTCACTTAAGCCTTAATTAAGGCTTAACTTGTACATACGTCATAATACACAGCCACTAAAATTTTTGAGAGGAATTTTCGTAACATTACAACGCACTGGCAACGCACTCAACATCCACAAAACATCCCACAAAACATGGCTAGGACAAAAGGAGAGATATGGGACTACTTCTACCAGACTCCCAACAAGCCAAATGGCACCCATCACTGCGCTTACTGCCTTGGCTGCATCCGCAAACTGGCACCCGATAACGTTGGTGCTAACGAAGACTTGAGTAGTCTGAATGGGGAGACATGGTTCCAAAACAGTGAGTATAGTCCTTGGTGTAGTACATAACCCAAACTTACCTGACGAAACCAGTCCTCACACAGGTCACATCTGTTCTGGGCGAGAAAAAGGCTATGGTTGCTCACATACTTGGAGGCACAAAACCTTGTCGAAGTGCGAGTGAGAAGGCACGGAAAACTGCTGAGGCTATTCGGAAGGGAGACCAGAGGAAGAAAAGGAAGGGAAATGTGCATGAAGAGAGTGGCGAAGAGGCAGACAAGGAGGATAATGACAAGGCAGGGCCAGCATCTTCAAAAAGGCGGAAAGTCATCGACCGCGTTGAGCTACGTCAAACAGAGCTGAAGGTTTTCAAGGGAATCAGTGTACCATTTACGGAAGAGCAAAAGCTAGCCATACACGCACAATTTCTACGAGCATCCGCCTCTGCAAACATATCGTTTGAATGGGTTGACGATCCAGAGGTCATCAAGCTTTTCCTGATGTTTCGGTCAGCGGCTGGGGATGTAATTCCTTCAAGCAAGGTTTTGAGGGGTCGTATATTGAATGAAGAGTTTGAGCGAGTTGAGAACGAGTTAAAGGAGGAACTAAAAGACCAGAAAGTGACTGTAACGTGAGTACCAATGACCTGAAAACTGGATCATAGTACTCACCTTTCCCCTCAGATCTGACGGCGTCAAAGACATATCAAAGAACTCCATTACGGGAATCAGTGTCTCTGCGAAGCTGAAGGTGAGTAAAAAACAAACCATACAATGTTAAAGCTAAAGACGAGGTAAAACAGCCCCACCTAATCGACCTTCTTGATACAACTGCAGACAAGAAAGATGGACAATCAATGTGCGAGTCATTTGAGAAGATGGTGGACAGTGTAGAGAAGGATTATGGTTGTAGAGTTGTCGCTCTGGGTACAGACAATGATGGAGGGAGCAGAGCGGGAAGGGAATTACTTGGGTCGAAAAGACCATGGCTATTTGTGTTCCCGTGCGGTGCTCATCAAGTATGCTTCTTCACACGTCACTCTAAATTCAGACTTTTGATCGCCGTCACTTGACAGGGACAGCTCGTTCTCGCGGACTACTTTAAAATCCATGCTGCTGGAAATCAGACCGCTGAGGAAGCAACAGGTGTTATTGGATGGCTCAACAACCATGGTCCTGTTCGCAAAATTTTTGATGAAGGCCAGATAGCTCAGAATCAGAAAGCTCTGGCTTACGCAACTGCGAATATGACACACTGGACAACTCATCAGGCCGCTTTCCGTCGTCTTCAGGAACTACAGCAAAATCTTCGCAAAACAGCGTTCAATAATCGTGATGGAATTATTGCAGCTCAGATAGGGGCCACAGGGTCAAAGAGCAACACCGAGATTGAAGCTTTGAGGTCAGCAGCAGAGGAACAGCTGGATTTACTCGAAGACCTAAACTTTTGGCGCCGTCTTTCTGAGCTTCTTGATGACATCGAGCCAATTGCATATGCAACGAACATTTGCCAGAGTGATGCTGCCTGACCAGATGACATATTAATGGCTTTCGTTGGTATGTTTCTCTACTTCAAGAACCATGCAAATCGTCGGTTATCATCAGAGATGTGTAAACGCCTCGAACGCCGATGGAAAACCTTCAATCAGCCCTTGATGATTGTGGCGTTGATTCTAAACCCTTATGAGCGTCTTGAGAGGTTTGGGTCAGAGTCTGGGGCGAATACTTTTGAGACAAACGGTCTCATTGTAGAAGTACGTCAATTTTTTTTTTTGTCTGATTCATTACTTGTGCTAATTCTCGCAATCTGCTTCAGGTTTTTACGCAGTATATCAGTGGCGAGCTTCCTCCGGAGTCGTGGACAGATGAGGAGAAAGAGAAATTTGAAGAGGAGCGCAAGCGGCGCATTGCTCAAGTGTCTGTGGCTTACTTGCAGTATCTCGCCAACACTGGTCCTTTCAAAGCTTGGGCAAAGGTGCGCGAAAACTGGCAAGAAATGCATGTGAATCCAAAAATTCTTGATCGTTGATGGCACTATTAATCATATACACTGTCAATACAGGGTGACAATCCCATCATCTTCTGGGAGCAATATCTCGACGATAAAAATGTTTCTGAACTTGCGGAATTTGCGATTGCAATTCTTCTTATAGTCATCAATACCGCTGGTAACGAGAGACAGTTCTCTGACCTCAAGATCAAGAAGAACCATTTACGGAATCGGATTGGCCTGCGAAAGCTCAAGAAGCTTATGAAGGTTCGATTTCCTGCCTTCAGTTTATTTTTGCTCATCAAATGACTCCAATTTTAGATCGGTGCCAACTTGAAAGCACGCCAAATCGAAGATGGACTCAAAGACATTCGCAAATCTTGCCATAACTATGATGATGACCGTGCCTCTCAGCTTCTAACAGTCCCTAGATATGCCGATCTTTTACAAAACCCTCCTGGAGCTGAAGACGAGCCCGCCACCGCTTTTAATGCTCAGCGCCAATCACGGCTTGTTAGGAATTGCAGCATGTGGCGTCAACAAGTTCTTGAATGGACAACTCAAGCACAAGAACAGGAGCTCGCCGATCAGTCCGATGACGACTCACCCTCCCTTCCTACAAGAAGCTGGCTTCCTCGTTCACTCGAACTACTTTTCCTTGAGAAAAAGACCACAGCCGAGGCAAATGGTACTGTCATTTTGGAGTCAGGTACTCGACGAACGCGTAGAAGAGTTGAATACAATGAAGAGATTTTGCGGATGGAGCTCCTGCAACTTGAAGAGGAAGAAGAGATGTTAGATGATGGTGCAAAGGAGGGTTCGGGTGATGAGTACAATGACAAGTAGAAATATTTATAAAGGCCTTATATTATATTTAAGTTACCCTTAATTAAGACCGAAATTTAAGGTGTAAAGACTTAAGATGCGTGGGTGGCCTTAATAAAGGCCTTAGGGAGGACACTGTCATGATGTGTGATGGGTGGCGTGGCGGGCCCACGCGAGGCACGGAGGTAGACGGACGTACTTGCCGGTTGCCGTTAACCGGTGGGCGGTTGTTACGCTACCGCCTCTCCGCCCCTTCTCCTCGTCGTCCACGATTTGCAACGTCACATCTTTCTCAGAGCAGGTCTTTTCTCCCCCCTCCCTTGATACGACTTTTCACGTCAAAGTACGAAAGATTTGCACATCGTCCCACCGAACTAAGAACAACAAGGTTTACCTATCATTACGTAAGAAAGGGGTAAGACCATCTGACCACTTTTCAATTATTGCTGACACGGAGCCAACTTTTTTTGGTTGCCTCTTGTTCCCCACTCCCCACAGGACGACGACAGAGGACCAAGTTCCCCACACCGACGAATCCCGATGCCAACGCCGACGCAGCAAAAATGGCGGGATTGGTAACGCCGATTCCGCTTATAGAATTCGTCAACTACCAACCGAGAAATCCACAAGAAGATACCTCAACGTCCTCTTCAACGACGGACTCAACGACGACCTCGACGACCTCTACGACATCTTCCACTACATCGTCAACTCCATCGTCAACTACTACTTCCACCTCTTCGACTACAAGTTCTACTTCCTCGAGTACCTCGAGTACCTCATCAACGAGTAGTACTAGTAGTACTAGTTCGACGAGCAGCACCTCGTCCTCGACGTCTTCAACATCCTCCTCCACCTCCAGCTCTTCCTCTTCAAGCTCAACAACAACTTTGATTACGACGGGAAGTGGAGGACAGACGACGACGGTGGTAACGGTGGTAACGCCTTCGTTGACGGAGACGGGAAGTGGGGTTGGGCCGAGTCAGACGAAGGAGAGTGATAATAGTGGGTGGGTGTTGTTTTTTCTTCTCTTTTTCCTATTTCGTTTCTCGCAATTCTCGTCTTTCGTTACTTCAATATCCCTCCGCCTACCCCATACGATACGTTGGAGGAAAGAGAGGAGAGGAGATAAAACGTCGCTCTGATCATGAAACGCGCATTTACTCGTAATTGCAAATCCCCTCTTCTTTTTTTCTTTTACGCTTGCTGGCTTTGGCTTTTCCTTTCGGTCGGTTGGGGGCCGGGGCAACCGGTTGGGAAGGTGTCTTAGTCCATAAGACATGGTCATAGATAGTGGACATACATGTCAGCGCGGGGATGGGTTTGTGTTGGATACGGTAGACGGGTTGACGGGTTGACGGTTGATGGGGATGCGCTGGCGTTGGCGTTGGATAGGTCGGGGTCGGGGTTATGATTACTATGAGGTGATGGGAATTTGCTGTACTAGTTCGGCCTTGCTGTTTGAGGTTTTCTTCCTTCCTTTCTCTTCTCTTCCCTTCCAGCCCATACTTCCCAGCCCCAGACCCAGACGAAGACGCGAAACGCAAACGCCTTCCTTTCTCCCCTTTCTTTCTTCCTTTGTTTCTTTCTGTCCCTGCCCGACCCAGACTCCAGTCCGAAATGACGAGATGTTTGGAAAGGGTAAAGAGAAGGATGGCTTATAAGGAAGGGTGGGTGGGTTTGGGACGCTTATGCTTGATTGGTATGGTAGACGGTTGATGGTTGATGGAATGCGTTGGCGTTGGCGTTGACGTTAGATGGGTCGGGGTCGGGTTTATGGGAATGGGTTACGTGTAGCCCAAGTGCGAGCTTCCCTTGTCTTCAATGACGTGGTCGGTCGGGCAGTGTTGTGTGTGCTGTGTGCTATGTGTTATATGTTCTGTGGAAGGAGAACGAAGAATGGAGAATGGAGGGGTACCGGTGCTGGGAGGACAGCGGGGAGGATGGTTAACCTATGTGTGTGTGGTGTTTATGTGGTCTGGGTCTGGATCGTAGCGCTGGAGCATACATTCTACGCATGGAGCTGGGCATATAAGGCGGGCTTAGGCGTGGGCTCTGTTGGAGGCGCTGATATCCTCCTATCAAGTATGAATGGTGGTTCTGTTGTTCTCTTCTTCCTCTTCCTTTCTCGTACCCTCCCTCTCCTCTACGTACCTCTTTCTTTTTCTTTTTCTCTTTCTCCTTCTCGGCCTTTTCTACTTCTAGACCCAGACCACGACAATTGGACAGAATGTCTACGCACCTCTTTATCCCCCCTTGTATGCCGTATCTTTTCGTTCTCACTTCTTTCCTTCTTTGCGTTTCTCTCCCTTTTTGCCTTGTTGTCGTCGAGTGTATATATATACGGGGGTGGGCTTATATATTAGGGTAAGCAGTAGTGCAATTTGCTGGATGGATGGATGGAGAGATAGACGAAGTGAAAGACGGGTAAAATAAAGAAGGGAAGGGGAAACCAGGCGACCTATCTATCTAGTTGTGATCTTCATGTCGTCGGTTGACCGACCTCCTTGCATGTTTCATAGCATCGAGGATACCATGTGTCGTACGGATCACCTCGCTGTGAAGATTTATACAGCATGCTCGAGCTACTCAGGCTAATATAATATACGATCGCCTAATCTTCTAATGCTGTCAATTACATTTTCATGTTTTCTTGCGGTCCAGCAAGGGGTTATCCAGCTTATGAACGGTACGTATGATATATCATACGCGTACATACGATGTGCGACGGCCAGTAAAGGACCCTTGGCCAGATGAAAAACTCAAGGCACTTTGAGCTGAGGCCGCGGCCTCGTTCGCGTTTCCGTAGTTTCGGTACATCCTCACTCATACGTATACTCAGGTGTGCTTGCGGCTTTGTGTGTGATTATCACGCCAAGCCCCTATTCACGAGAAGTATGTCAAACGCAAGTCAAACTGTGTTACCTACCAAGTAATACCGACTTCCTTACCTGTTCATTCTAACTTAGATTATCCTTGGCTCATCCTCCTTTGATTCTCCTTCACTTTGCGTTCTGGCTTGATAGATTAGTACTAGTAGCGACGTCGAAAACATCCGTGCCCCCAGTACTTCTGTGAGCCATGAAGTGAATCATTGAAACGAGACTTCACTCCTCCACAACATCAAGCTTCTGATGTTTCTAATACATTCTCGAGGGATCATCGTCATCTAATCATCTCTCAAACCCATGCAGGTCTAAATTCTCGCCATCAAAATTTTCACTCCCAGACGATCAACATTTTTTTCTCCCCGTCTTTGAGCCCTGACACATTGAAACACCTTCTGGTAGGCCCTTGAGTAACCTCAGTGCCATACAACAGGTATCAGATGTGCAGATAGCCCAAAACATGGTGGCAAGATTGAATGTAAGGAATCAATTATTATCTTGGGATTGATTTTTAACCCAATGATACTTGCTCATATTTGATTTATCTTGACAGTATGCTATTGGTGATGGAATTGTAGTCTGGAGAGCATGGACTATGTTTCCCCGAAATCTGGTGGTCAAGGCTGACATTACCCATTCTCTGCAGGAGTGATTCAAGGTGACAAGGAATCCAAATGGACACCATACCAGCGATGATTTATCACGTTCAATATCGTGATTGATATACACTCAGGCTGATTCTTTCCTTGCGCTTACGTTCAATATGGCTCCGCGTATTACTAATCGTCGACATTAGCCCCTTGGTTAATTGCGCTTGCCTATGGTATGTATGAAGGAGATGTAGGCCACTACTGCGTGTGGCAATGGCGAGGCCCAAAGGAAAGGAAGGGAGTGTGCAACCGGAAACTGGCCCAAAATCTGTGAGGAAACGGCATACCAGCATGACAGGAGCTTGCCGACTGAATAGAGGACCTAACGAGCACAGCCACACACAGGAACGTCAGATTATAAGAAAAGAATGAAGAGGATGTGGGCCACCGCTTCGCGTGGCAGTAACGAGGCCCAAGGTTTCATCCATATTTAATGTAAAGCAATGTTGCCGCTTTTTTACCTTCATAATCTGCTATTGTGTCATTCTCACCAATTGGAGTGCCAACTTTTTGAGGTAAGCCATTCTTCATACCATCATAGGTGTAATCTCCTCCATCATTGAATGTTCTGAGAATAAAATGGACATCTCCAAAGTAGATAACTGCTTTCAGATGATAGGGTCTTTGCTGCTGATTTACTGTGAGACTAACAAGCTTATCAATCTGTGTTGAGACATTTATTGGAATATAGAGTAAGAAAAATTCTGGGAATCTGATAAATTCAACAATTGTCTGAAGATCAGTAGAACAGGTTTGACATTTCCATCCAAAAGGCTGTATGTAATTGTCCAACCATTCCTGAGTAGAATGATATGCTCGTGTTGAAGTGTATAAAACCATATTTTTTCTATCTTTCCATGGCTTGAAAACATGCTCATTATTGCATACAACTCTTCGTTTAGAAAAGGGCATATCTGATTGAGTCAGTTCAAGTAGAACTTCGCCGACATCTGCATACTCACCATATGGAAAGGCATTGGAATCAATGTGATGTAGACCAAGTCTTAAGCTTTCTCTGGTTGGTGCAAGGTCAATGACATTAGACTGAAAGGCACTAGTCAGTTCTGTGGCGAGTATTTGGATAAAATGAGATGCTTCTGTTTGAAATTTTTCTGGATAATTAGAATGTAAATAATGAAGTAACATTATAGCAGAATCATAGGCACAGCTATTGTTGGACCGGTTTAAGAAAGGAAGCAGTGGTGTAGATTCAAGAGATGTGTTTCTATCAGCTTTATGCCTCTTTAAAGGAACATCTTGATTTATTTTTTCTGAGCTACTCTTTCTTTTGAGACTTGAAGTTGATGGGAAATTGGTTGCAGCTCCTAGTGCTGGTTTAAAATCACCTCTCAGCTGTGTGGATTTCTTCTGCTGATCTTCTTTATCATCAATGATATGCCATGTTTCTCCAGAGTCAAAGGTCTCAGCTAAGGGATCATTATCATTCCACACAATAGATTTGTGTGCAAAAGCAGGTACAAAGTTTTGACCTTTCAGTGTGCGGAAAGATTTAATCAGAACTGAACGCCGATCACCTGAGACTGACAGTGGTAATAGACCTAAATGTTTGAGTTTACTTAGTTCATCCAGTATTTCCAGCTCTCTCAATTCCTGTCTATATCCACCTTTATTCTTCAGGCCTCCTGTAAGAAGACTTCCATTGAATCCTTGAAGGATTAATGTTTGGTCAGCACGGGAGCTGCGTGACAATGCAGTGTATATAGCCCTGAAATCCCTGCTATTATTAATGTCAACCACATTCCAATCTCTTGTTTTGCCTTGAGATGCAAAATCTGTCATAGCGAAATTGGGAAGTACTTCAACTTGAGTACGGGATATTGCAATTTGGGAATCATCTGAAAGTTTGCATTCAATTCGGACAGTATTTCGGGTTATAGGTACTACATTTTCAGGAAGACCCTCAAATTGAATTGGAGCTGGAGGTTTAGGGGAGTTATGTAGTTTAATAAAAAGAACATCTAGAACAGGCTTACCATGCCTGCCTATTTTTGCTTTCCAGCCATGGACATGGCCTTCCTGTCCCTTAGTGATACAGAGTTCGGTGGCACTATTATATCTAATCATAACAGGCATTCCTAGACATATATCAAGTCTACCAGGAATTTGTCTATCATTATAAGAGTGTGGTTGGTTCCACAGTTCATGTTGAACTTTATTATTGACTTTGAATCTCTTGGATTTACGTCTTTTTCTATGCTGTTTCTCATTTTCTGGAATATCTTCCAGAACAACCTGCTCATCTTCTGAATAGAAAGACATCAATGTTTGTCCTGTTTCAGCAGCAAAGCGTTCTGTTCCAAGCCTATTAGCTACATCTTTATGTTTATTATAAGTAAGAATAATGGGAGTATTACGGAAATTTTCACTTCTAAGTGACTTGGCAGGCTCATAAGGGTTTGATATCAGTGTTCGCAAAAAGGCAATATCTTTTGAAGTGCATGACTTATACCGCATATTCTCCAGAGCCTTTCAATAATTGTCATCATTTTCTGATGTTTCAGTTTGTCTCATATTTTTTCTAAGCATTACAACTGTAGTTACTTGATGCCAGAGATGCTGGCCTATGGCATTTTCCTGATCTGATTTCGACTTTGGTGATTGTCCGATGGAATGACTGTATAATGCCACACTTTCACCACCTATAGCAGGGGGAAGCTGGCCAAAATCTCCAGCAAAAATCATATTCATTCCTCCAAAAGGGAGATGAGGCATGCTTAAAGCCAGGGCTAATTTTGCACTGATCTTGTACATATCTTTACAAGACAACATTGAAACTTCATCAAGAAATATATAGTTGACACCTTCCAATCGTGAACAGATCTGTGGAATAGATGTTGAATGATTCTCTCCTTCTGATTTTGAGTTGATACCAAACATATAATGATAGGTTGATCCTGCTAGTAGTGCAGCTGCATTTCCAGTTGGTGCAACAACTAGCATACGGTGTGACTCTTTTCTCTCTGCAAAGAACTTACGCAGAGCACGCAATACAGTTGATTTACCAGTGCCACCCATCCCACCTATATACATCTTTAACTGCTCAGGACAGGGGCTGACTGCATGATTTGCAATGATTCTGAATGCTCTCTCCTGCTCTGGATTATCCTGGAATTGGAATTCATTTGCTATCTGATCAATCAGATTCTGAGTATGGCCTTGTCTTGTCCTTTTCTCAAATACAGTTTTATCTAGTATTTCTACTTGTTCAGGAAATGGGTTTCTAAATTTATTATTAGAATTCTGGTCTGCACCTGATCTATGTCTTTTATCAAGTATATCCTGCCTCATTTTGTTGATTTAAAGTTTCCAGCCATGTGCACTTTTATCAATTTGTGGGTGACATGCTGAAGGTATCAGTGATTTTCGGTCATGCAAAGTGTCAGTCCAGCCCATATTCACCAAAAGCTGCTTCATTTCATTCATCTCATCCTGCCTTCGCCTTTCGAATGGTCCAGACTCTCCATTAAGTGGATCAGCTAATGTGTCTAGTAAATGAGAGTCAATGCCATCATCATACTCTGGAAGATAGGAATCCTGTGTATTCTCACTCATTGCTCTTCTCTGTGCATTGTAGTCATCTCTGGAGTCCAAGCACTCATAACGAACTTGAAAATTCTTGAGTATCTGCTTCTGCTGAGGGGTGAATTGAAAATTATCAAATGCATTATCCCAAGTCTGATCTTTATCTTTTACATTTTCACCAGCTCTCCAGGGCTTAAATAGTGTTAGCATTACAGTACAGTAATATTCACGGTTGCCTTTATCAGCTCTAGGTAATGTACCCCCAATAAAGTTTGGAACAAGACGCTTATCATCTGATACAACCTTTAATGCATGTGAGTCAGCAAGAGGATGGCCATGAACAAAGGGAAACACATTTCTTGCCAATTTTTCCTTTGAAACTGGCTTTGGGCCTTGGGGATGTTCATGTGTGCCGTGTTCATTATCAGATTCAAAACCTGCATCAGAGTCTGAATCCTCACTATCACAGACATCTTTTTTGGTAGAGACTTTGACTCTTTCACATAACTGTACCCAATCATAAAGACACATTTTTTCAAGATGTGCGGGGCGGTATATATAATCATAAACTTGTGAGGTTGCAACTACACCATTGTGCTTCCTTAAAAGAATTACTTTATCTTTAGTAGAAGGTGAGTTCTCGTCAGAAATGGTCCAGGATTTTTGAACCTCATTTACATAGTTTTTCCAGTAAAAAGATTTGAACTTATGGCTGTTATAGTGATCTGGGTTGTCTAACAGATACATGCAAATCATTGGAGCTCCTAATTCCATTTTTACTGATAATGAATTTACCATCTGTGTTACTAATTTTCTTACTTTCTCCTGCCTACTTAAGGGTCCATTCAACATTTCAGAATTTCTTTCAAGCACTGATTTTATGACATCAAATATTACATGAGTGTTCAAACTCCATTTTGTGATATAGTTGGTCACATAGTATACAACAGCTTTGATTGCAGTTCCAGATAATAATGAAGTCACGTCTGAGTTACTTCTGAGTAGATAAGTCATGGTAGGGTTATAAGTATTAATCCAAGGCTCATGTTTCTGCATCCTTAAGTAACCTGTCTCCTGGTCAACCTGAGTTGTCTCCACAAATTGACGTGGAAATCTTGCACTACAAGTACCATATTTATTGTCAAGACAGCCAAAATAATCCTTGTTCTTTTTACGCCTGCCATCCTTTCCCATAGTTGACTTGCATTTATGGATGTGAGTACGAGATACAATGTCATCCACTTCATCTTTATAATCGTTCCACCATTGTTCAGTAGATAAGCAAGTATCACAGCTTTCCTTGATACTGCATTTATGGTTGACTGGTTCTGGTGGCTCTGCAGGAAGTGTATAGAGTGGATTAACATAATCTTCTGATTGGGCTCTGATCCTGATATTTTCTTCAATACTTTCTTGATTTCCTGTCATGAAATTACCGGTATGTGCACCTTCAAGATATTCAACAATTCTCTTTTGAAAGTCACTATTTGGATCTAGGATTGCATCTCTTATCTCTTGAGGAGATTTGGAAAAGGCAATCCAAAGAAGCATGTGCAAGTGAAGTGTCAGTCTACCTTGCTGTTCTACAGTACCATAATATGCACTTGTCTCGCCGAAAAGACCATCATGATCACTGTCAACACCTAAGATATGCTTTATAAACATTCTCACCATGAAATCAAAGAACTTTGCCCCAGAAACTGGATTTCTGATTACCTGTCGGGTCCTATCATCATCTGGTAAATTAAGACATGGCTGAAACTTTTCATCTGTACCTGCATAATATAGGCAGAGTGGATGAGTTGTGTCTGAAGGAGCAAAAGTTATATACCATGATGGTGCACCTAAATATGCAATCAATGACCATAATTCATTTCTAAGATATTTTTTGCTAGTCATAGAACCTTTCACCCCACCACCAACATGATCCAGATCTTGGATGACAGCAAAGCAAGTCTTCTCATCCTCTGTCTCAGGGTGCACTATTTCACCTTTATCAAGCCTTTGTATAATATTATTCAATACAGCATGATTAATATTAAGTATCCGGTCAGCAATTGCTGGAAATGACTGAAGGTCAGTCATTGCAAAGCCATTATGTGTTACCATTTTTATTTGCTCATGACTAAATGCAACAAAGGGGAGAATAATGTCAGTTTGAAAGCGTTTATCATGATAATTAAGTAGAAACTTTTTATGAGCTTTTTCTCCAAATTGGGAAATATCATTCATTCCAAATCTTCCTAGGCCATAGGGAAATAGCCAGGGAAAAATTGAGGAGTATAATTTTGGATTCTTAAAGATTGTTGAGCTGTCTTTGCTATGACCTACTGCCAAAAATTTTCCTTGTGAATTTAAATGTGCCAATGCTTTGGCTTTCTGTGATTCTACAGTTTCATTTTGAAGGCTTTGACCTGTAAGCCCATGTACTACAAAAGGCACTTCACCTTGTTCAGTCCCAATTTCAGGCTCATTATCATGTACACTTGTCCCTTCTGGAACCCTGTTTCCTTCACTAGTTGTAGGTTTCCATTCTACAGACACAGGTGGCAAATCTTCTGAGTACTTATTAAGATTATCTAATGAAATGTTCAATTCATGATAAGCTGGATGATTTAGTTTTAACCATGTAAGTGCATTATAAACATACTTTCGGCGTACTAGCATTGGGGTTCTCTGATAATCTTTTTCAGTTGGTTTGCATGGTCCAGTAAACATAATTGCTAGGACTTCATCTAGTTCATCAGGTGGAGGAGGCAATGTGTCATAAACTTTGACAACGGGAGCATCAAAAGCTATTACATGAGAAACCATCTTTCTCATACCTGACGAGACACACACAAAGCAGCAATTGGTTCGGATTTTTTGAATTAACAATCTTTCTACAAAATTTAAGTATTTTAGCTCATCTGGAACTTCTCCAAGCCATAAACCTCTGGCCAAACATATTCTTGGCATTTTTCCATTTATCAGAGCTTTACGGCACTCACTACAGGCTTTGTCACACTGTTTATCTATGACTGGTCCACTATATTCTTTGATTGTATCTGTACTAATTTTACGCTCTAAGTGTGTCACACCCAACACTTTGAGAATATCAAGAAATCGATGAATTGATTTTAAGGACGAGAGCTCAGTGCATGGCTTTAGCTGCCCACAAATAGCACATCCAGCCTCCTGGATTCTATCAGGGTGGAAATCATCGGTCCAGCCACGAATGACATTTAGAATGTTTTGTTGTGACACAGGCTTAGGTGGAAACGGTTTTTCTTCAGGATGAATTGTATGTACATAATTGATTGGTCTGAAGACAGAAATAAGTTGAGGACAAGAATCTGTGCAAGTGTGAGATTCACAATGTTTCTGAATTTGCTTTAATGTGACTTTGTTACCAATTTGGATGTTATGTGCCCTGCCTAAATGCAGAATCTGATCGCGGTATAGCATTTTGTAAACAACAGCAAAAGGGATTTTAGTATATATCAGTGTATCAAATAGATTCTCTGTATCTGCAATAAATTCCTGAAATTCGAACAGAACTGTCAATGCATTGACAATGGAAGTTTGCTTAATCATATAAGGCTGAAGATCAAGATAGCTAAATGTTTTTTTACTACCATGTCCACCTCCTTTCATAAAGAATGTAACAAAGTCATGTTCTGGGTTTGTGGCATGATTAAACCTGAACTCAGTCTCTAAGTGTATTATTGGAATCAAGGTATGTGCTATGTTGCAGATTGTTACCACCTGCATTTGATTTATGGCAAACAGACATTTATTCCACAGGTGAGATATACCACCACAAGGCAAACTCCAGAAAATTTGTGCATAGCCATGATAGTTAAGCAAACGGATCATTTCAAAGATAGCATCACAATTGTCCCATACATCTGCAGGGTGCTGGCTCAAGAATGCCTTAATGAAAGCTAAGTAATCATGTCGGTACATAGTATTGCGCAGTATCGAGATTTTCACTTTCAGAACAGTTCTGCGTATATTTATCTGAACGACTGGCAGCTTTCCGTGAACTCGAAGTTGAAAATCTCTAATTTGAATAGGTGGATGAGAATAGCTTGCATGAAGTGTTTGCGCCAGATTGAGACATTTGTGAGCGCAGGCTTGTAGGATATTACGGACTCTCAAATGAGTTATATACGGTCTGTAAAGTATATATCTCAAGATGAAAGACATTTGCTTTTCTAATTGTAACCAATATGCACGGTGAAACGCATGAGCGGTAAGTGATCGGGACATAAATGAATCAGTAGTTGGCGCAGGAATGCTTTGTTTGATGCCTTTCGCAGCAGTAGCATAGCTTGGGCTAAACATTCCATTGTATGAAGCAATTTGGATGTTTGTATTGATTAAAAACGACCAAGTCAAATCCGGAGAGATAATGCAGTGGTCTTCTCTCAACGCAGATGGTTCAAATTTCCAAATAAAAATATAATTTAATTTCCAGTAGGTATAAATTAATTTCCAGTGCGGGGTACAAATAAATTTCCTCAGGGAGAATGACGCTTGGAGGGGAAAGAATGCACGAGCTTGGTGCATATATGAAAAGTGACGTTGAGGTAAGGATTGCATTGTGAGATGGCGGCGGCGGCTGATGTTGAGGCGAGGGTTATATTCGAGACAACGACGGCGGCGGCGATGAGGATGACGGCGATGAGGGTGACAATGACAGTGGCGGCGAGCAGTATAGAGACAAGTCGATGTTGCGAGACAGAAGACACCAAGGAAGGAAGTCGGATATCAAGATGCGAAGTACAAAACCGCCGTTGACAGAAACGACCAAGGATTCCCGAGGGTCAGGGAAACGGCGATGCGAGAGACATTGACAGTCATTGAGTTGATATGTAGGACCAGCAGGCAAGACGTGGGGACGGAGAGCAAGGTAGAAGGGAAAAGGATGAAAAAGAGACGGGGAAAGATCAGCTAGCGGTTCGTTACCATATGAGCAGTGCACGTACCAAAAATGATCTGACAGGAACACTGTACTCGTATCGTCGACAGCTCTACAATCTACCTGCAGCGGTTCGGACAGAGAAACCTGGGGATGAAGCATTACCGGTGGAAGGATGTCTCGTGGGGTGAAAGCTGGCAAGGTTTGATTTATTCGGATGACGTGGCAGACAGCGGAGACACAACGTACCGTGAAAGGACAAGAAAATCTGGCGCAAACAGAGCAGATGACCGAGCCAAATGCAAGCAGCAAATAAAGACGTTGTTATCATCTTCATGGATGAGCAGCGAGGATATGGATGAAGGATGATCGATGATCGATGATGGGCGTTGAAAAGCAAGTGCGTTACAGCACCCGCTTTCCGGCAACAGCCGATGACCGGTTACGGTGATCAAATGACACCGGAAACCGGTAGACATATTCAGCACAGCCACCCGCGGGATCGTCATGTTATAAGAACGAGACCCTGAAAGGTCTCGTAACCAAGCGTATCAATCGTCAGCAACCGAGTCGTTAATGCATGTTTACAACTACAGTAGGACAGCTGTGGGAACTTTATTTTACAGAACGAAAGCTTTTGGCTTTATTAATTTTACTCAAATGGAAATTTTTGATAGACATTCTGAACGTTTGATTTAATCGAGAGGAGAATACAAAGCTCTTGAACCGCAGAACTTTGGGACGGAAGAACTCTAGACCTTAAGAAGATCGTTAAGTTCATCGACGGCGGCGTCCTCTAACTCCTTATTGATTTTTTTCTTTCACAGCCAAGTCAATGGGGTTTTTCGATACAGGTGTTTGTAAATTCACTCACGAGTCTTTCTGCGTTCGGCTTGAAGATTTGAGAGGTGATGTCTGTATAGTAGGTCAATCATCCGCTGTCAAAAATACAAAGGATGCAGAAGTTGATGCAATATGCACGTACGTGACTTGATACCGTTGTTATCCGCCTGCCACGCTACAGTACGAGTGGAGTCAGACCAAACAAAGAGTTGAATCCTACAAGGTTGTTTGGTCAAGTCCGTAAAACCTTCGCTAACATCGTGCTCTTACCTGTAAATCTTGAAGTAAGGGTTTTCAAGGCTTGGGAACCTTTGAAAGTGTTATAGTGTTATTCCAGTATGAAATGGCCCACTCAGTGCAAATCGCTCACCTCATAACTCCGATTTCAAGCAAGCGACGCTCATGGCGCCTAGTCGATACACGCGATGAGTAGGAGTTCTGGACTAGTACAACCGTTAAGAAAACTCACTCGCGCTTGTGCCAAAAGTTCCAGAAATCGGTGATCGTCGCACCAGACCAGGCAACAATGTTGGCGAGTCCTTTGACGTCAAGTTTCGAATCGGCCCTAATCTGTCCATCGGGGCAAGCTTTCTTTTCCCACCAAGTCATGACCTTCATGAATTTCAAAAATGAGCCGTCGCATGCGCCAAGATGGAAACAAAAAAAAGCGAACCTCTTGGACGATCTTGGGATCAGGAGACCCATCGATCTTGAAAGCAGCCGTGGTGTCTGATTTATATTCCTGTATTACCTCCACAGGCTCGCCCTCAGCAATCAAAGCCGGGTTTGTATTGAAGGCTCCTTGAACGGCTTGCCAGGTAAGAGCCATGCCATCTTCCTTAAGTTTGTAAAGCTTGTTCATCGAGATTACAATCATGGCCTATAATTCCTTGACCTTCAGTCTCATCAAACCGTGCGACTCGTAACGAGAAGCACGCTCACCTTCATCTCCTTGTCGAGTTTCAAAATCGACTCGCCAGCACTTTTGTTATCGTCAAACATTGGAGCGAGACTCTCATGAATGACCGGTTCTTCAGACTTAACGTCGAACACATTGGTAGTGTCTTTGATCTGAGTAGGCATTGGATATAAGCTGTAGTTAATCCGCAAACGAAGAATTGGCACCTTTTCAACAACTTCAGTCTGGAAGTGGGGAGGTTACTATCGCGCCGATCTGAAGGTTCTTTGGTACAACTTACAGCTGTTTTAATGTGACCACTGGCATCAACGTTGAAGATTTTTGCTAGCTTGTTGTTAGGATTGACCTTGACACCCATGTTAGTGATGCGATGTATTGGAGTGCAGGATATGAACGGGAATAGAGAATGGGAGAAACCCTATCAAGAACAAAGGTAAGTGAGCCCCTTTATATCTTCGGCTTCAACCTGGCGAGTAAGAGCATATGATTACTCCGTGCGGTGGTTTCACGTCTGTCAACATACCGATTTAAAATTCGGCGACCTCCATTCGGCTGGGAAGACAAGTAGAGGGATAATTAAGGTATTTGACGGTTGGATGTTTAGGAATTGAGTCGAAGTCACTCCGTTCCCGTCGTTCTGCGACTGCACGGGAAAAAGGTGCAGTGAGTTGTTAACATACCGATGGTCTCCGGCGACCTCGATCTGTCTGAGAAGACAGAGGAATGATTTGGACACTAGCGGCTGCCAGTGGAGTTTCAGGAAGCGAAGTTGCAGGCTCCACTGCATTGTCGTGTTATCAGAAAAACCTGGTAAAAAAGGGCAATCTCAATCACTTTGACACGGAGGACATTTACTAGTCAAAGTCGCACACCGGAGTCGTACAAAGGGCTGTCGAGGTCGATCGATCAAATTTACGCCACACAGGGAGGCCCAACAGCTACCACGCTTTGTGATGTCATTTTTGGTGTAACTTTGCAGCAACATTGATCGCGCGCCACGGTTCGTGAGGGCAATGAATTTCTGAAATGAAAATATTGTTCCAACCAGGCTGTTCTGTGAATGTCAGTCAATATACCAATGAGAAGACCGTTGGTCGAAAAGTGACAGACCTGCGGATCATTACATAGATTTTGGGATTCCGAATACCTTACAATTATTCTTCCTAACGTCCTCCATATCACATTGCGGACCCTACAAGAGATCCATTAGTCGAACGTATCTGACCCACGCCACATAGGAGGGCTCAACGGTTGCCCCACTTTATGATGTCATTTTTTGTGTAACTTTGCAGCAACCTTGACCGCGCCGCACCGTGGTGCGCGACAATGAATTTCTGAAATGAAAAGATTGTTCCAATCAGGTTGTTCTACTAATGTCAGTCAATATACCAAAGAGAAAACCGTTAGTCAAAAGCTGACAGACCTGCCTGGGGTCCCCAATACCTTGTAATTATTCTTCCTAACGTCCTCCATATCACATTGCGGACCCTACAAGAGATCTATCGAACGTATCTGACCCACGCCACATAGGAGGGCTTAACAGTTGCCACACTTTATGATGTCATTTTTTGTGTAACTTTGCAGCAACCTTGACCGCGCCGCACCGTGGTGCGCGACAATGAATTTCTGAAATGAAAAGATTGTTCCAATCAGGTTGTTCTACTAATGTCAGTCAATATACCAAAGAGAAAACCGTTAGTCAAAAGCTGACAGACCTGCGGATTATTACATAGATTCTGGGGTCCCCAATACCTTACAATTATTCTTCCCAACGTCTTCCATATCACATTGCGGACCCCAAAGACATTTATCGTATCTGTGGAATTTACGTCTAGGCTCTGAATTGGGCTTCTAGAATGTCTGTCCAATCCCCGAGTGACTGATATGGAATCCGACATGTCCCAGATAAGATGACACCGCGAACGGCGATGCATATTTGGAGCATGGAAAAATCTAAACTTAAATGACGGATTTTTGCTCGGCCCCGGGAATACTCCATATGGAATATCGGCCTCAAATCGGTCCCATATGGAGTAGGCCCGGCGAGCAAAAGCTGCTTTGAAAAATCAGTAATTTAAGTTTGTGTTTTTCAACGGCCCAAATATGCATCGCCGTCCACGGTGTGAACTATGCAGCAACCATGACCGCCGCACGTGAAGGCATGTATTTCTGAATTGAAAACATCGCTCCACTGGGCTGTTCTACGTCAATCAACGTGTGAAAACGGAAGGCAGTTTGGCAAAGATTGAAGAACCTGTGGATATGCATTAGTCGGGCCTGAAGTTTCTGACATCCTGAAATCATTCTTTCTAACGTCGTCCAGATCATATCGCGGACCTTACAAGATACCATCTATTAGGCTGAATGGTTCATCTGATCATTCAACTTGCCATAAACCGCATATTCATGTTCGTTCCCGAGGTTTCACGGGGACAGTGCACTACTGTTGAAGTCATTCGGTGGAATATCCCGGGTTTAGCGGCTCTAATGAATATAGCAACAAGGAAGTTTATAGATATATCAAAAATAACAACTGACATAAAAAAGGCGCACCTTTCAGGTTTCTTTAGTTCCTCACTCCCATATTCCAAGCAATGGCAGCTGCAACCGTATTATCTCTTTGGCAAGCAAAAGATACCATTGTCGAGACAGCGACACTCCTCGTCAAGGATTTTTTCGCGCCTGAGGTTCGTGGTTTCCCTCAATTTCAGCTCTAATCGTCATTGACAAGTCCCCTAATTGATAGCGCGTTAAATCAGTCGAGGGACCCGCAAAGTTCGAATGCAAGCTCGCACCAACCTTCCCGGACAAAGACAGCCTGGACAAGGTTTCTGGTCCCACGAAGGTGAGCTCTCTTGTCCTTGTCTCGAGATCCACCCCTCTCCTCTGAATGCCCTCCACCTATCAAGGTCATGGTCTTCGTGGTGAACAAAAAATTGAAATCCGACTACCCTGGTCTGGCTTCGTTCCAAGCGGTCCAGGGATTGTTTAACGCTGGTCTCCCTATGGTGGCATCCCTGAAGGGTGAGCCGGACGAGCGAGTCTGCAACTTTAGCACGGAAGATAAAGGCTTCTTTGATTTCAACCACTCGGATGGGCCTTCGGAGGCGAGTGTAGAATCTGTTGAGTACAAGTTCAGGCCCTTTTTTCGTGCAACACAGCTCTGACTTATTATGCTTTCCGTTAGATTCAGAAGTGGATTTCCACGAAGCTACTCACTGACCCGAATGTCCTGGTCACTTCCGGGCTCGACAACGCAAAGACCATCCGTGGATTAATGACGATTTCAAAGACAGACTTTGAACTGATCCAGAACAAGTAAAAATTCGACGCTGAAATATCTGCCTACTCGTACTTACAAGTGTTGCAGGGTTCAAGACGAGACGCTGGTCGCTGACATTGGTATCATCACGTACGTTTCTCATTCCAGGTAGTACTTGAACGTGGATGCTGAGATCTTGCGTTAGGTATCCCTTCAAGGATGACGAGACCATCCGTCTCAGCAACATCAAGATCCACGTATGGATCAAGGAAGTCGACATCGGCCGTGGAGCCATTCATAAGTACGAAGTTGGCCTACGCGGAAGTAAGCTTCGAAATACAAGAGATCGGAAACATTCACTTACTCGCGGGTATAGGTTACTTCTGCCAGGCGTACGAGGCAAACGCTACCTTTATGGTGAGCGGTCCCAAACTTCTGAGATTGAACTGAACTAACTACCCGTTTTGACTATATTTAGCAAAAAGCCAACCCCGAACTGCTCGCGGGTGCGGCTGCGGAGTACGACAAGTTTGTGGTAAGACTTTCTCTCCGGTCAAACTTAGCAGACTCTGATTGGCTTGTCAGTCCGAAGTTCACCAGTTCGTCAAGGATCGTTCCGAAGTCGGAGCTCCACAAACGTAGAGTAAACTTACGAAATAAGATATATCGAACGTGTAAAATACCGCTCAACAACAATATATGACCCGTGATTGACCCATCGACTGACTTGAGTTCTGTTCCTCCGAGTCGAACCTTGACTCGTCATATGTACCGCGAATATGTCACGCGACCCTAAGTTTCCGGACGCTCTTGTCCCGCTTCAAACTGAATAAATCATCCGCTACATCAGAATGAGAACCTCGCGGATTTGTAGGAAACACACCCATATGGAACCCCGTAGTTGCTTTGATTCCGTCGTATGTCCTTTTCTAATGAGAGTTGATAGGATCCATGGTTCGTTTGCTTCTCTATGACAATGAGCTAATTTAGTCGCACCAGGTCCGAGCACCTTTCCGGGGCCACCAGCAGTCCTTCCCGTCCTGGTCCTTATAGAGCAGATACTCAAATGCCCAGGGGTTGCGGTGTTTCATACAGTACTCATCATCCTCCAAGTGCTTACAGTTGAAATGAAACACGTCGATAGGCATCCCAAGGCTGACGAAAAACTCTTTGATGGCAGGGTCGTCATGGTTCTGTACATATCGCGAAAGGATACAATTGGAGTTGAATATGAAAAAATTGGGTTTACGCTGATGGGCCCACTGGAGAAAAGTATCAAACCTGAACTGCTGAAGGATTGATGGTGTTTAGAGCATGTAATCTAGAAGAAACAAATGAGACTCACCAAGACCAACTTGTTTGATTCTGAGAAATGAAATGTTTGGCAGGCCAAGACCCTACCGTAGGACATAATCACTAGTTGCTCGTTATGAGTGTTCCGTCGACCAAGCCGGGCCCGCATTTTCTTCTTCTTGACGCCATCTTTACCTGTATGAACAGTCATCTCAAACATAGCCTTGCTTCCCATATCAAGTCCCTCTCCCTCGTTCTCCCTCTCATTGTATACCTTTTCGTAAAGCCATTTGAGCTGGAATGCAGCTCCATAGGCTTCTTGGTAATTGCTCTCCATTTTACGATGGTCTTCAAGTGGACAAGTCTTCCAACCTTTTTCAACAGCCTCTTCACAGCCATTAACCCGACATATAAACAAAGTAGTGAGTTGACACTTGAATAATATCAGGAAGGTCTTCTTGCTGGTAATAGTGTCGACAGCTTTATTCAGTCAACATGTCACGTACAACATAGTAGTTGGGATGGTAAACGCGCTTGCAGCCTATTACACAGTTCAGAGGTGACTGGATAGCTAGGAAAGAGAAGATGGACTGTCACAGGTGATATGGTGTGTCTGCACTGGAATAGGACCCATCTGCAAGGTGAAAATGATGGCCTCAAGCTCAATTGTGCCTTGCAACTTCAGTGGCTTCTTATTGATGACATAGTTGCACTGTGGGTTTATGCACGCAAGTACAGGGGGCCATATACTCTTTGGAGAAGTTAGTAATGAGCATTTGCTACCTGAGCCAACGAAATGAATACACACGATAGAGAGCACTACCATGGTTGGAAAAAGTGTCCTGCACCGCTCTTTCATCCCTCACCTGCCTCAACATCTCATTTTCTTGCCAAATCACATCCTTCAATGCAGGGAAAAATCGGGAGGCTTTGAACATAGCCACACGCAGAAACTGAGTGTAAAGAACTCGTCCTCATTTCATTCGGCCTCGTAATAAATCTTTAACCACGACTTACTTTAGGGCCGACCTGGGCCGACTCGTGTTTGATAGCGACTCGGGCTCTGGCTCGTACGCTGACTCGGACGCTGACTCGGACGCTGACTCGGACTCCTGAGTCTCCGGATATCCTGGTATCGTTCGGCTAAAATTCCTGTCCCCCTTGGAGCTGTGCCTACACTGCGTGGCGCGCGGTCAAGGTTGCTGGAAAGTTCAAATAAAAATGACATCATAAAGCGTGGCAACTGTTGAGCCTCCCTGTGTGGCATAGGTTCGATCGACCTGACAGCCCTTTCAAAATTTCTACGACTCCAGCGTGCGACTTGAGTTGTGAAGGTATAACACGAGGATCCAGTGGAGCCTGCAGTTCGCTTCCTGAATCTACTGGCAGCCGCCAACGTCTATGTAAATTATATCTCTACTCATCTTCTTCGGGGAATGGGAGTTGCTGGACGAGGCTTTGAATGGTGGCTAGACATATTAGCTGCGGTGAATGGACATTCCTAAAAAACCTCAGTGTTTAGAGCCTGCTATTAACAGACTCGTAGAACTTCGTAATTAATAATTATCGCTAGATACATAGTGCCTTGCGAGGTCCGTGTTCGTTTCTGACAATATGGGAACACAGGGACTGCAACTCGCTTCCTGAACTTCTAACTGTCAAATGCCTTAATTGACTCCCTACTCGTCTTCTCAGGCGGATGGATCGCCGGAATCCAAAAATCGGGAAACTCACTGCACCCTTTTCCCGTATAGATCACAGCACCACAGGAATACGAAACGCAATGGCCTCAACTCGCTTCCTCAACTTCCAGTCGTCAAACATCTTAATTATCCCTCTACCCGTCTTCTTAGCCAGATGGAGGTCGCCGGATTCTAAATCGGTATGTAGACAGAAGTGAACTCACTGCACGGAGTACTCAATATATACTCTTATTTGCCAGTTTGAATCTGAAGCTATAAAGAGACTCACTCACCTTTGCTCCCTATAGGATTTCTCTGTTCCCTTTTGACTTTCATATTCTGCACTGCAACGCATCACATCTTACCATGGGTGTCAAGTTGAATCCTAACCACAAGTTAACGAAACTCTTTAATGTTGACGCCAATGGTTATGTTCAAACCGCTGTAAGTCATACCAACGACGCCTCAGATCGATGCAATAGTGACGCTCTCCTGCTAGTCTGAGATTACCCAAAAGGTACAAACCCTTCCCTCGTTTCTGGATGGACTACAGCTTACATCCGCCTACCAAGATCAAAGAGAGTTCCGACCCTATCATCCGGGAAAGCATCGCTTTATCCTTTCCGAACATCGGAAATACGAGCCAGGCGATGAAGGGGCTCGACGAGAAGACAAAGGTAATTGCGTGCAAATGACTTCCATTTGAAGGGACTGATGGTCAAGAAATCATAGGTCATGATTATTCTCGCCATGAATAAGCTTTACAAACTTAAGGAACAAGGCATACCTCTCACCTGGCAAGCCGTGCAAGGAGCCTTCAACACACACCCGGCTTTGATTGCTGACGACGAGCCTGTGGATACAATGAAAGAGTTTACCTCGAACACTGAGGCTGCTTTCAAGTTCGATGGGTCCCCCGATCCCAAGATCGTTCAAGAGGTCCGCTTTTTTTTATCCTCAAGTGATAATGGTGGTGGCTCATTTTTGAAATCTATGAAGGTCATAACTTGGTGGGAAAAGGAAGCTTGCCCCGATCCACAGATCAGGGCTGAAACGAAGCTCGACATTGAGTCGCTTGCCAAGGTTGTTGGGTGGTCTGGTGCGGCAATCACCGATTTCTTTACCTTGATCCACAAGCGCGAGTGAGTTTTCTTTAACGAGTGTACTAGTCCGGAATTCGTACTTATCGCGTGTATCGCCTAGACGCCATGAGCGTTGCTTGCTTGATGACGGAGTTGTAATGTGAGCAAGTTCCATTGAGCGGGGTATTTGATACTGGAATAATATTATAACACTTTCAAAGGTTCCCAAGCCCTGAAAACCCCGACTTCAAGATCTACAGGTAAGAACACGAGGTCATTGAAGATTTCACGGAGTCGACGAAACAACCCTGTAGGATTCAACTCTTCGCTTGGTCTGACTCTACCCGTACTTTGGCCTGGCAGACGGATAACAACGGTATCAAGTCGAGTACGTGCCATACTATATCAACTTCTGCATCCTTCATATTCTCGATGGCTCATGATTAACCGGGGCTCTTATACAGTCATCACCTCTCAAACGTTCAGGCCTAATGATAGACTTATCGTGGGTGAATTCTTGAAACCTGGGTCGACAAAGTCCACTGACTCAACTGTTAAAGGCCAAACTTGACCCGGAGGCAAAGAAGAAAGCCGTCGCAGAGCTTGACAGTACGTTTGCCGAAGAAACGGTTCCCGTGAGTGGATTCATAAACCCTGCAATGAAAAAAGTCCCATTGACTCGCCTATTAAAGCACCAACCTAACGAGGGGCCAACCAATAAACTCGCGAATAAGATTCTGGATTCGCTGGCCACCGACTATGCACCTCTCGTGAGTGAAATAATGTAACCTCCGTTGAAAAAGTCGATTGACTCGAATGTTAAAGCGCCAGCTCGACGAAGAGAGAAGGAAAAAACTCATCAAGGATATTCACGATTTGCTGCTCTCCAACTATGAGCTCCTCGTGAGTGAAATCATACTCCCTGCATTAAAAAGCCTACTCACTAGACTGATAAAGCGCCAAATCACTGAGGACGCTCACGACTCGGCCGTTGCGGAACTTAATGAACTATTTTCTACTTAGAGTCACTGACTAGGACAGCTATCCAAGATCGAACGATCGAGAATAGAGTAACAGAGGGAGGATGAAATTTGTCATATGTAGTAAAGCCGGTATTGATAGCAAAAGAAACGAAACAATGAAAATTATGCTGTTCCGAACGCCAAAAAAATAATCTACCTATATATTGTATATGCCATGTCTCACTGAAAATCACATATATCTCTACCTATCTCCTTCAAGTTTGCATATATTGTAGCAGGAAATCCATGTCACCATCATTTTTGATCGAAAAGCCATATTCATGCAGAATGTAGAAGATCTATACCAGAAGTGGATATAGATTGGACTAAAAATTACTCCCCCGGAGTTCACGGCCGGTCCGTAGGCGCTTGCCAAGCGCTTGCTTCGGATGGTACTATGGCGGGGTTTTGGCGAGTTTTCCCAGGACCTGGTGTGAGTACTGTCGGCCAAGGAGTACAAGCGATTCGTTAAGCCATGTTTACACCCACTACAGTAGGAGAGTCGTAGGATTTTTATTCATATCGAACTCAAGCCCTTTGCCTTTATAACTTTAATCAGTTGTAAAAGTTACATAGATATTCTGAAAATTTGATTTGATCGGGAGGAGAATGGAAAGTTCTTGAATGAGAACTCTAGACCTTGAGAAGATCGTTAAGTTCATCGAGGGCGTCGTTCTCTGACTCCGGATTGAGTTTAGCCTTAACAGTCAATTCAATGGACGTTTTTCAACATGGGTTTCTGATTTACTCACGAGTTCTTCTTTGTTCGGCCTGAAAACTTGAGAGGTGATGTCTGTATAGTAGGTCAACCATCCGCTATCAAGAATACAAATGATACACAAGTTTATTAGTATGGGACGTACTCGACTTGATACCGTTCTTATCCGTCTGCCAGGCCAAAGTGCGATAGGAGTCAGACCAGGCGAAGAGTTGAATCCTGCAAGGTTGTTTCGTGAGCTCCGTGAAACGTTCAATGACCTCGTGTTCTTACCTATAGATCTTAAAGTATGGACTCTCAAGGCTTGGGAACCTTTAAAATTGTTGTTCCACCATCAACAATCCCACCCAGTGCAACTCGCTCACCTCATAACTCCGATTTCAAGCACGTGGCGCTCATGGTGTCTAGTCGATACACGTGATGAGTAAGAGATTTGTACTTGTACACCATCAAAGAAAACTCACTCGTGCTTGTGGAAGAAGGAACCGAAATCGGTGATCGTCGCACCAGACCATGCAACAATTTTGGCAAGCGATTCGATGTCGAGTTGCGAGTCAGTCCTAATTTGTCCATCAGGGCAAGCTCTCTTTTCCCACCAAGTCTTGACCTTCATAAATTTCAAAAATGAGGGACTATCATCATCGCTTGAGTCTAGAAAAAAGCGGACCTCTTGGACAAGCCTGGGATCGGGATCCCCGCTGACCTTGAAAGCAGCAAAATCTTCCGAGGTGAATTGCTCATTCACCCCCACAGAGCCATCAGCAACCAAAATCGGGTTTGTGTTGAAGGCTCCTTGGACGGCTTCCCAGGTAAGATGCACGCCATCTTCGCAAAGTTTACAGAGCTTGTCCATTGAGATTGCAATCATCGCCTAAGATTCCATGATCATTAGCCTCACCGAATCAGGTTATTAATAACAATGAGCACGCTCACCTTCATTTTCTTGTCGAGCTTCAAGATTGACTCGCCAGCACTTTTGTTACCGTCGAACATTGGAGCGAGATTTTCATGAATGATTGGTTCGTTAGACCCAACGTTGATCACATTCGTGCTGCTTTTGAGCTGAATAGGTGTCAGATACAGTGGGTCAAAAAATTGTCCACATGTTTCGCATTTTTGGAAAGATTGCCAATTTAAGCAATACTGAGTAGAGATATTGAAATGTGGTCAGTGATGGGCAGAAAGCCCTTGATAAGAGCTACAATAATCTGTTTTATTTGTCCTATTTGGCTCAGAACTCATGGAGATATGATTGATTTAAAATGGTATGTCATTTGGACAATTTTTTGAGTTGCCACTTCAAAATCAGTATTGTAACTATGTGATGTCTCATAGATGACATCATAAGTGGAGTTGTACAATGATGCAATGGCTACATCATAATGATATCATAGCTGCCAGCTGGACCATATATAAGGGCATCCAGTTGTTCTATAGCCCTCATCAAATCATGAGACCCATCACATCCACCCAGAAAGACAATATCCTCTCTCTCCTCCAAACTTCTGCTTCATCCAGGGAAATCTCTGCTAAAACTGGGGTATCCAAGTCAAAGATTGCTTCTCTGGCCAAAGAGATGTATCCTGACAAGGAGAACCATCAAGCAGGGCGTCCTAGAAAGCTGTCTACCACTGATGAACGTGCTGCTATCCAACAAATCAACACTGGCAAAGCTGAAAATGCTACAGAAGTGGCCAGAAACATCAATCCCCTCCTTGACCAACCTGTCTCCACCCAAACCATTCGAAATTCCCTTCTCAGGCATGATGTGGACACATCTAAAACGAAGAAGAAGCCCAAACTCACTGCAGCTCACAGGAAGGCTCGTTTAAACTTTGCACAGAAGTACAGAAACTGGACTGTGGATGACTGGAAAAGGGTTATTTGGTCAGATGAGACTAAAATCAATCGATATGGGTCAGATGGACAGCAGTATGTGTGGGGGAGGAAGGGTGAATCCTTGGGAGAGAGAAATGTGGTGGAAACAGTCAAATTTGGAGGAGGAAATATCATGGTGTGGGGATGTATGGGGTGGGAAGGAGTTGGAAACATGGCAGAGGTGGAGGGCAGGATGAATGCAGAGCAGTATGTGGACATTTTGGAGAACAACCTTCTGGAGAGCATGGATATTTTGGGTGTTGATCCAGAGGTGGCCATTTTTCAGCAAGACAATGATCCTAAACACAAGTCAAAACTGGCCACCAAGTGGTTTGAAGACAACAACATCCATTGCATGAGCTGGCCTGCTCAATCTCCTGACCTGAACCCCATTGAACACCTCTGGACAACCCTCAAACACAAGCTCAATGGATATGACACAGCACCCTCTGGAGTTTGGGAAATATGGGACAGAGCAGCTGAAAAGTGGGATGAAATCACAGAAGAAGATTGTCAGAAATTGATCAGGAGCATGCCTAGAAGGATTGAGGCTGTGTTGAAGGCCAAAGGAGGGCATACCAAGTACTGAGCTAGCACTTTCTGTATTTTCACTTGCATGTCAAAAAATTGTCCAAATGACATACCATTTTAAATCAGTCATATCTCCATGAGTTTTAAGCCAAATAAGACAAAACAGACAGAATATTGTAGCGTTTATCAAGGGCTTTCTGCCCATCACTGACCACATTTTAATATCTCTACTCAGTATTGCTTAAATTGGCAATCTTTCCAAAAATGCGAAACATGTGGACAATTTTTTGACCCACTGTATAAGCTGTAGCTCATCGACAAATGTAGGATTCGTACCTTCTGAACAACGTCGGTCTAGCAGTGGGGGTGTTACTATCGCGTCGATGTGAGGATTCTTTGATAACTTACAGCAGTTTGAACATTACCATTGGCGTCGATGTTGAAGATTTTTGCTAACTTGCTGTTAGGGTTGAGCTTGACACCCATGACAGTGATTCGATGTGTTGGAATGTAGAATATGGACGTGGAAATCGAACGGAGAAACGGTACGGGGAGCAAGGGCGAGCGACTTTATATCTTCAGTAAGAGCATATCATATGATTAGTACTCCGTGCGGTAGTTTCACGTCTGTCAACATATCGATTGAAAATTCGGCGACCTCCATCCGGCTGAGAAGACGTGTAGATGGATAATTAAGGTGTTTGACGATTGAAAGTTCAGGAAGCGAGTTGAAGTCACGCCGTTCCCGTCGTTCTGTGACTGCACGGGAAAAAGGTGCAGTGAGCTAACATACCATTGGGATCCGGCGACCTCGATCTGCCTGAGAAGACAGGAATGATTTGACACTAGCGGCTGCCAGTGGAGATTCAGGAAGCGAAGTTGCAGGCTCCACTGCATTGTCGTGTTATCAGAAAAATCTGGCAAAAAAGGGCAGTCTCAATTACTTTGACACGGAGGACATTTACTAGTCAAAGTCGCACACTGGAATCGTATAAAAATTCCAAGGGGTGTCGAGGTCGATCGATCAAATTTACGCCATACAGGGAGGCTCAACAGCTACCACACTTTGTGATGTCATTTTTTGTGTAACTTTGCAGCAACTTTGACCGCCCGCCACGGTTCGTGAGGGCAATGAATTTCTGAAATGAAAATATTGTTCCAACCAGGCTGTTCTATGAATGTCAATCAATATACCAATGAGAAGACCGTTGGTCGAAAACTGACAGACCTGCGGATCATTACATAGATTTTGGGATTCCGAATACCTTACAATTATTCTTCCTAACGTCCTCCATATCACATTGCGGACCCCACAAGAGATCTATCGAACGTATCTGACCCACGCCACATAGGAGGGCTCAACAGTTGCCACACTTTATGATGTCATTTTTGTGGAACTTTGCAGCAACCTTGACCGCGCCGCACCGTGATGCGCGACAATGAATTTCTGAAATGAAAAGATTGTTCCAATCAGGTTGTTCTACGAATGTCAGTCAATATACCAAAGAGAAAACCGTTAGTCAAAAGCTGACCCAGGAAGCGAGTTGCAGGCCCCACTGGGTTTTCGTGTTATCAAAGACAAACCTGGTAAAGGAGGGAAATGTCAATTGCTTTGACACGGGGACATTTACTAGTCAAATTCGCACAATGCAGTCGAACCAAAACGTCAAAGGGCTGGGAGATCGATCGAATTTATACCACACAGAGGTCACGGCAGCCTTTTCATGTTCCAACAACACTGGCTAGCTGTGTTTCTCTGTGATTTATCATTGATACCCTTCCATTAAAGCTAGGAATTGGTTGGGAATTGGACCCTGGAAGAGTCCAGCCGTTGTCGACTGTCTTTGAAGGCCTAGACTGAAACCACAATAAAGTCGTGTTTCGAGTACACCATCAATCATCTGTGATGGGTGGCGTGGCGGGCCCACGCTAAGCAAGGATGTAGGCGGAGATACTTGCCGGTGGGCGGTTGTTATGCTACTGCCTCTCCACCCCCGGTACTCGTCGTCCACAATTTGGAACGTTACATCTCAGAGCAGGTCTCTTCTCCCTCACTCGACACGACTTTCACGTCCAAAGCGCGATTTGTACACCGAACTAAAAATAACAAGCGTTACCTACCATTACGTAAGTAAGAAAGGGGTAAGACCATCTGACCCCTTTTTGACACGGAGCCAACTTTTATTGGTTGTCTCTTGTTCCCCACTCCCCACAGGACGACGACAAGGAAGAGTTCCCCACACTGACGAATCTGAATCCCGACGCAGCGAGCAAAGCAGCAAAAATGGCGGGATTGCTAATGATTCCGTTCATGGAATTCGTCCACTACCAACCAAGAAACCCACAAGTAAACACCCCAACCGGCTCCTCTTCCTCCTCTTCCACCTCTTCTACTTCGAACTCTACCTCTTTATCGACAAGTAATACGAGCAGTACCAGTTCGACAAGCAGCACTTCATCCTCGTCATCAAGTAATACGTCTTCTTCTTCAAGCTCAACCCTTTGGGGTTACGATGGGGAGTGGAGGTCAGACGACAACGGTAGTCACGGTAGTGACGCCTTCGTTTACTGGGACGGAAAGTGGGGTTGGGCCAAGTCAGACGAAGGAGAGTGATAATAGTGGGTGGTGTTGTTTTTCCTTTCTTTTCCCATCACCCCCCTCCCCCCTCCCCCTCCCGATGCAGACGCGCAACGCAAACCCCTTTCTTTCTGTCCGTTTGCGTTTGCGTTGAGGGGATGAGTCTCGTCCTTGTTGGACGCTTGATTGGCATGGATTTCAGTATCTTCACTGCTCTCGTTACCTTGCTTTCATCATCTTTCTTTTCGACAAACCCGACTTTTTTAAATCCAATGCTAACAAAATACATATCCCTAGTTCCATCTTCTACTCAACTTCTTCCACAACACAGCCGCCGTTGCCGGTACATTCACAACCGTAGGACTCATCTCACCCGTCGCCGTCAATCATCACCACCACCATCCGCAAATGTCGAGCTAAAGCTTGGGATCGAGAGATTGCAGAGGCGGCGAGGGAAGGGAGGGCTACGGGGACTGAGGGGGTTCCGAGGGAGTATTTGGATGGGGGTGGTCCGTATGGATATGGCGGAGGGTGGGGGTATGGGGGGGGGGGGGTTTATGCATATGAACCAGGTTATGGAGGTGCAGGAGCGGGGATAGGGGGGTATGGAGGGGGAGGTGGTGCAAGTGGAGGTGGATCGGGAGGTGGGTTAGGAGGCTATGGACACGAGGCAGGGTCTCATAAGGCATATCGAGTGTGTAGGCAGCCTCCCATGGATGGACGAGGGAAAGAGATATATCAGATGCGGGATATAGATGGAGGTGGAGGTGAGTCTGATTATATGCTGCTTTTCTTTTTCGGAACTCGTTTCGTTTCGCGTACTTTAACTTCAAACTACTTTTACTTTTACTTTTCCGCGGTCTTCAGTCTCGACTTCTTGGGTCCTTTTTCTCATTCTCATTCTCCGTTTTGTCTTCGTCTTCTTTCTCTTTTCATTTTGTTTCCTTTTACCATCTCTGTGTCTTGTCACCGTTGGTCGGTGTCACTATGTTGTGTCGCATTGTGGACTGTGGATTGTAGCCTTTAGACTTTTGGAGTTGACGAGGTGGACGGGGTGGACAATGGGGTGTGGTATCGGCGTGGTGATGGTATCTGGTATCTGGTGGTGCTTGTTTTCAGTTTTCGTTTTGGCGTTGGCATTGGCATTGGTGTTGGGTTGGGTTGGGTTTGGCATTTGGCATTTACTCTTCACTTGGTTCGCTTGTATTCGTTTCTTCCTCACGTTGGCTCTGGCTCCGACTCTGGCGTAGAGGTAATCGTTGGTCGGTCAGGCCAATCAGCTTATAAATGACGTTGGGTAGTTGGGTCGTTTGGTTCTTGCACGTTCCACGAACTTGGGTCTTGATGGTTTGTCTAGACCTGGAGTGTGTTTAGAGCAAATTCGAAGCTTGGAGTTGGAAGGATAGCTAGGTTCATGGTGGTGAAAGCGAGAGATGAGTCGACGCATTGGCATGACTCGGACGTCATGAAAATAGCGGCCGACATGTTGGTCCCGAGTTGGACTTGAGTTGGACCTTCTTTTTTCTCTGACTCTTTTTCCAACTCATTTCCAATTCTCGCAATACCCATCTTCTGAGATGTATTGCGGCCATGTCCTCTGGTTCCAAGAAAGAACAATTGACGAGCCACGCCGAATACTTTCAATGGCTTCAAACGGTGACCAGCGTATCAGGACTCGGGAGTTAGTAGATGAGGAGATAGGTGGGACTTGTGGGTGAAGTCTGCAGTGCGTATAGAGGATGAAGAGAGGATGTTTCACAGGCTTGAAGGGTGGGTATGTGAGTTGTCTTTCTGACTACCTTTATTTGATACTCACCTGCGCTAGCGTCTTTTCTGGTTGCTTTAGGGGATCTGCTACTCAGAAGCTCAAATCTGTACTATAGTTTACAAGCATGTCCCCTTCTCTCTTACTGTGATCGTCATATATCACTGTCATATGGTCCCTGACCAGCGGTCCATATTTATATACAACTCCTCCGAATTTTGGAGTACAAAGGCATAGACTTATCCCACTCAAAACCAGTTCTCATCTTTTTAGTTGGACAATTTTGGTGCTGAAGCAGAATGAATGCTTTACAGCTCCAACCGTCAGCTAAATTGACACGAAAATGGATTAGATTTGTCACTACCAAGAATATCTACGTGATTGATGTATGAGCTTACTACTGATAGGGGATAGGACGCGCACTGCTTTGATTATAGGTACCTCCGTAGCCCGATAGATAGGAACCTGGAGGCTTCATCGCTACTATTTATAACCTAGTGGTGAACTGTGACCTAGAACTGAAATCAGTTCTCATCCTTTTAGCTGGACAATTTGGTGCTGAAGCAGAATTTTCATTGATGCTTTCAAGCTTCAACCGTCAGCCTGAGTGAAATTGGCATAAACATAGATCTTCCACGGGTTCTAAGTTTCACACGCTACCTCAGCGCTCCGAAATAATTGGCATCTAATTGCTGCGTCTTCTAACGCGAGTCAGAGGACATCAGACATGAAATAATAGGCGGATCGCGACGACCCCGAGAGGCCGCCCGTACAAGAAATGACATTGGGATGAAGAAGAGGGCTTACTACGACATTTCAGTAAGTTAAGTATACTACAATGTCTGTAGTAGGGTAACAGTAAAAACCTGCGGGAGTAAACCACATGGGAGAAAGCCCCTCGTCAGGAAAAGTTTGCCTCTACTCGGGTAAGAATTTGAAAAGAGGGTGGGAAGGGAGGGTGAACGAAAAAATCTCTCGAGCGGCGAGTGAACGAGAGAGATAAACTAAGGGAAAATATAGTAAGAAGGGAAAGTATATAAGTAAGTGAAGGAGAATATGAAATAGATGCGACGTGTGGCAAAAGGATGTTTGGGACGGATGTGAGAGGAAGATGTGTGGATGTTAGGAGACTAGCAGTTTCACTGAATTGTGATCGGATCATAAACTGCTAGTAAGGAGGGCCCGATCTCAACGAGATGTACGAACCAAGATGGAGGATAGGAAAGGATGGAGACTGAGAGGAGTGGGGGATGCGAGACTCTGTGAAGTACTCACAATTAGACTATATTAAAGTAACCACGATTCAACTGACATGTCATCGCGTCATCCCTGGCGACCGTCATCATGACACAGGCCCCACCAACCAGCAGACAAACTTCAGACGCATTACCTTCCCTCAGCAGCCGTCAAAAGTCATTGAGAGGCGCTCTCTGCACATCACTGTTGTGACCTCGAAACCTTCCAAGGTCATTTTAAAAGCGTAGATAGAGCTCTGTGGGGACATTGGAATGCTTTGGCTGCACAACAGGTGCGTATCGTTGTTGAGCCTTGAGCCTTTTATGTGTGTGATGTGTCAACCTTTTCGCTCGCAATACCTCCAAGTCTCTCTCCTTCCTTCAACGATGCCGCCACCACACGTCAAAACGTCATCAAGAACTGTTCATCTCGCTGTCGCTCATGTTACTTCATGGTAGTATCATTTCCTTTCCTTCGTGTTACATGTGTCCATGGTCCAGCAGTATCTTTGGCTTCTCTCCTATCATGCCTCGCCCCTTCTCGTGTACGTATGTATAGCATTTACTATTTAGCATGCATTATAGACCACAAGAGTTGCTTTGCAATGAGAGGATGAGAGGCTGAAAGCCGTTGAGCTGAGTGATCATACTGTATATCTTATACCATAAGCTCCAAGGGCCTCGTTACTTGCTTCCCATGCGAAGCAGTGGCACCTTTCCCCAGCTAAAGATGGAACAAGAATTTTTAAGTTGTGTGTTTGATCTTATGCAATGGAGGTTTGATATGGCTTAACTTTTGGAACTGTGAGGGCACACATTATGACCATTGATGTATCATGTCAGAGTTTGGGCGTCTGCGATCCTGGTATTCTTCCACATACTTGCGATCAAAAGTGTCTGCTGTACATTCAATAAAGGGTTATTTGGGTAAAGCCTCGAGTTGAACGGTGAACTGAGGCCAGTTAGGATAACTATTTAAAGCTGAGAAATCAGTGTGATCACTATCTGATCGCCACAGAGGATGGATACAAAGTTAGCACACTGGGGACAATATAAGTGCTTGAATCTGTGCTCTTCTTGTTCCACGTCTCTTCAATGCTTCAGGCCCAACAACCAGCTTCCTTGCCCCTCTCCAACTCTGATCTTGCTACCCTCAAAAGCTGGATATTTCAAATAGCCATTGAGTGGCTGATTCATGGTGTCAATGTTACACTTGCCCTCACAATATTTTGTGCTGTTCTGTAAGCCTGACTTTTCATGTTGTTTGCTCTCTGACCCTGACCCCATGGATATATTTATGTAACACATTACACATCAATTTGTTCCTCTCTGCTCTCAGATCACAGCAAAAATATCCCTCAGGACCACAGCTTGTCCTCCTTGCTGTTGTGGTCTTCATGCTAATTATTGCAACTACATATGCTACTCTGAATGTGCTATTTGTCCTGGTCCAGATTCCACTGAATGGTTACAATGTTGTCAATGTTGCGAATGTTATACAACAGGCAATAGACATACAGATAGCCCTAAACATGGTGGTAAGATTGAACGTAAGTAATCAATCATTAATCAATCATTAACTTGAGATTAATCTAACCCAATGTTGACACTTGCTCATATCGTGACAGTATGTTATTGGTGATGGAATTGTAGCCTGGAGAGCATGGATTATGTTTCCCCGAAATCTAGTAGTCAAGAGTGTTCTGGTTATTTGTTTTCTGGGATCGTTAGGTGAGTAGAAGAATCTACATCATCAGAGCCTTCATTCTTATCTACTGAGCATTAGGTGGAGCATTTGCAGATGGAGGATTAGCTGCTGTTAGATTCCTTCATAGCTTTAGTGATAATGGACAGAAAAAGGATGTCTTGATTATGACTCTCCCACTCCTCATCACAAATATGGCTGCCACAGGCTTCATTGGATATAAAGCCTGGTGCGCATTTGACAGTTTGCTCTGACTATTTCCTCCTAATTATTCAAAGGCTTCATGGTCGGGATATCAACCAGACTTTGAAGGACTGTGGCAATCAGGTTTCGAGGGCTCAAAAGATTCTGATGCTATTGGTTGAATCTGGAATGATCTATTCCGGAGTTTGGGTCAGTAGCAAGAGCTCTGCTTCATTTATTCTAAAATGAATGTTAACTGTCAATATTATAGATCACCTACATCATTATTGCCTGGGCAACTGGGGAATCATCTTTAGCACTTCAGACTATTGCTGGTATTCTGCCAGGTTTAACTGTAGGTGTATTTACATACTCCTTGGACCCTCTATACTTGGCTGACAATATTTCAAGACACTTTATCCAATTCTCATTGTTCTCATGGTAGCCCTAGAAAGGTCTAGAGAGGAAATCAGATCTCGAAATGACATGTCTCTTTCTCAGTCCATCAAATTTGCCTCGGTGGAGACAGCAGGATCTCAAACAGACAGTCAGGTTGAGAGGCAGACTGAGGTCATGAGTAACTAGGCCACTAATACTGGACACAAATCCTCCAGTTTTTTATATTATTCTTTTTATCCATACATGTGTACTTGCATCTCCCCAAAGTTCCTGATGAAGCAGAACGATTTGTAGGAAAAAGAAGAAAGAATGATTGCAAAGTTGCGTTTCCTGTGCATCACCATCAAACAAAGGCCTGCTGTGATGTGCTTCTGGTGTTATGTGGCGTGGCGTATGCCTAGTACTACTTAATGTTGTGGCTATACGTACCCGTATTCACCGCACTGTCCTTCCTGCACGCGTCGAGTTACCTTGTACTGTCACTCCTTCTATCATTTCCAGCTTTTCCATCATTGACTTTGCTACCAGAAGGATATTTAGGTGGTGTTAGACGTCTCGGACTGGGTATATTTTTTACTTTATACTCAGTAATGCACCCGTATTCCATCGGAATCGCACAGATTTTCGCAGATCGTAGCCAAAATCGAGATTCGAGGAACTGTTTATAGATCAGTATGTACTTACTCTCTGCTGTTCCATTGAGGAACAGCCAGGCCATGACACTGATTTTTTATAAAAGTTTTACAAAATATCGGGGTTACAACCTTAGAAGCTCCTTTATAAAAAGAGACGGTTGAACCTTAGCCTCACATGACTAGACCAGCTTATAAAGCGACCTGCCCTTTTCAGCGGGGTAGCTGGTGGACCAGCATCCTGCCTCTCGGAAAATGCCATTTTGTGCGCATGTAAGGGTCACGTCCCTTACTCCATATATAGAGCCTGCGACGGTATTCACACGTACCGAATATTGTGGCCTTTTGGTCCAGTTGGAGGTTGGGTCTCATCGCAGGCTGACCTAATCCTTTACAGCGTAACTCGGCACTAGGGTGCCATCGGACTTTTCGGAAACTCGTGCCTGGATCGGGTTATTCGGAAAGCGCTTTAGCTCGGGTTAATCCGTGCGTGGGAACCTTCCCGCCCTATTTGTACGCTCGCGATCTGCTGCTACGTATCCCTACTACAGCATCGTTAGGCTTTTAAATCTGTAGTTAGTAGTACATAAATCAAATTGAGTACCCCGCTCGGTCTAAGCGCTTTGGGTTGGGCTAATCCGGGCGTGGGAACATTCCCGCCCTATTTGTACGCTGGGCCATTTGCTGCTACACACCCCTACTACTGTATCGTTACACAAATTAAGCCACTCAATCTGTACTTAATAGTACATAAGTCAAATTGAGTACCCTACTGGATCTGCCGACTGATGCAGACCAGAATTATTTGGAAAGCGCTTTGGGTCGGGTTCATCCGTGCGTGGGAACCTGCCCGCCCCATTGGTTACGCTCGCGATTTGCTGCTACGTATCCCTACTACAGCATCGTTAGGTTATTAAATCTGTAGTTAATAATACATAAATCCAATTGAGCCACCCTGCTGGGTATAAGCGCTTTGGGTCGGGTTAATCCAGACGTGGGAGCATTCCCGCCCTATTTGTACATACCCCTACTAATTTATCGGTACACAAATTAGACTGTGTATCCTAGAAAATTAATACATATGAGTGCATGCGATGTGGTGCCGCATCCTGAATAATGCCCGACGTGTTGATAGAGCCCTTTAACGTTGGATATTTTGTAAGTATGTGCTTAGGTAGGCTCGGGAGTCGGCGCCTCGGATGAGTCAGATCACCCAATTTATTGGACACCTAGACAAAACTACTGACTGAGCCATGGAGAATGCTCATAAGTAGAGGAACAGTGTCGTCATTTTTGGCCCAGGAGTTTGGGTATCAAATGCCAATTCGCATTTGATCAGCAATTGTTTGGCAATTGTGGCTGAAAAAGTAACCTTCATTGTAGGTTCCCGGGCGTGTACGATCTGTATCCGTCAATGGTGGATATGTAAGTTACGCATCAAGTCACTTTGAGATTGCTTTTTGGGCCAAAAAAAAAGATGGCACAAGTAGTTCGAGATTAATTCAACAATCATTCAGTGGATGATACTTTCCTGGAATGAATCGTTTAGATCACACCCAGAGCTCCAAGATAATAGTTTTACATGTATATGGACTCAGGTCCTAGTACAAAGTGTCAATATATGCAAGGGGGTCTACCACGAAATGTATGCGTTCGAGTCTTTGGATGATCACTTTTTTGCAGTTGTTGCATCCCAAAGAGCTTTTAGGGCTCTGCTGATTTCAAATGGCCTCAATATGGTTGAATACCTTATTATTACTCTTTTCTATTTCATTCAAAACATTTCTACATTTTTTGGTGATTTTAAGAACTCTACATCATACCTCTAATTCAAGACGAATGTCCCAGATTAACTATTTTATGACCGTTTTGGATTAACTTGCGAATATGTTGCATATCACTCAGAGGATAGCGACAGAAAATATTCAGGGTGTGCTCAAGCATATTTCATACCTATTACGGGCCTCTCCGAAGTTGAAAACGCTCTGTAGATACAACATGAGTCGAGCAAAGGTCGAGATGGCGTGCTAAGCGCCCAGAAAACGCGTGGGAATCTACTGTTCGACGGTAACTCGACGGTAATTCGACGACGCGTCATCATCGTTGAGCTGCCAGCGCATCCCTTGGGCATCCCCGCCGCTCTTCTTCTGTGTCCATGAAGGACAACAATGGACAGCCACATGTGTATATGTCACCTCTCTCATGGAAAAAGCTGCCTTGTTTGCAGCAATTGGCCATACATGGCCGTCAACTTTTAGGTGCGTCTTACTCCACATCTCATACCTCCGTAACTCATACCTCCACCTGTCGGTTCCAAATTCCTTCAGAACACCCATAGCACCCTCATCCAAGCAATACTCTCTTTTCAATCAGCTCTCGCCGTCCCTCGTCTGCTGAAGTGGTCATCCTTGGGGGAAGTAATCCTGGACAAGCGGAGTCGATGAGGTGGGAAGGAGCACCCTAGGGATAGGGTCAGAGATGGGTTGAGTAGTCTTAAGACTGGTACGGATGCAGTGAGGTGTTGGGCCAGGAATGAGTGGGGCAAAGCGAAGGTGAGTGGTGAGGAATGTCGTCCCTCATTTACATGCCCTAATAGGTTTGTTGGGACTCTTTATAGGGATCGGAACACACTTTAAATGCAGGACTACGAGGAGCGGTGGATCATCAGTAGAGACCGAGGGGGATTATAGGGTTTGTGAGTGTTCTTTCTATTCCTTCTCAGTTTTGTTTCTCTCTTCCAGGTCCTTTTCTTCGAGTTACTTCCTTTTTCTTTCTGTTGGGTTTCTATACTGATTTTTTCACCTCTAGTGGCCTTCCTCTCATACCTGACAAACCTGGACTTTGGGTGTGTGCAGGGCATAATGGTCATGGTATGTCTTTTCATTCATCATTCGTTGTTTCCCCTCTTTCCCCTCTTTACAATCATTTCGCTGACTTTTCTTGATCCAACACGAACATCTACCTATGCTACACATGGATACAGTGTGGTATTAGCAATACTATCCACCACCACCCCCGGCCTCATCAAACTCATGCAAGGAGGAACTTGGGATAAGGCGAGGTGTTTTGAGCTAACGCAAGATACGTTGCAGAAGATGAAGGCATTAGAGGTAGTAGATGACTAGAGTCTATGTACTATATACAACGAAATATATTTTGTGTGAATCACAATATCTGTATGTTCTTGAACTGACCTAGACACGCGTTACTATACGACCGCCAGATTATGTACATGCTCGATTTAGAAAGTGGCCGTCTCAAGCCGAGTTACAGAGCAAAGCCGAGCTGAGGAGCCTTGGGGAGCTATGGATAGTGAACTGCACGGGTATCCCGCGGGTACTTTTGGCACGACCCGTACCCGTACCCGTGCGCAAAAATACCCACGGGTCACGCTGCTAGCAGGGCTTGAACTCAAGACCTCGCAAAATTGGGTCCTCAAATCAGTACGCAGTTAACCGTTAAGCTATTTCAACATTATTACAGTTAATTGCGTGCAATATTGGGGTGTCTAGAGCCACCTGAAGGGGCCACGGGTCCGGAGATCACTACCCGTACCCGTACCCGCGAGACCCGTACCCGCAACCCGTGGCAACCCGCGCAACCCGTGCTTTTCACTAGCTATGGACCGAAGTCCATAGCTCCCAGTCCAGGATCTAGTAAGCTAAATGTGTGTTGTAGCTGGTAGGTTATTTGGCAGGGCTTTTATAAAAAAAGATCCTTGGGATTATCCAACGATTTTTATAAACGAGCTTCTAAGGTACAACCTAGGATTTTATATAATTACTGTGTCTTTGGTTGGAACAGCAGTACTTGGTAGCTGCAATGGGGGCAAACAACGCAAGGTACACCGTAATCATGGGAAAGAAAAGCGAAATTACGAGGCCCTTTAGGGTCTCGTTCTTATAACCTGACGTTTCCGCGTGTGGCTATGCTCGATAACTCCACCGGTCCCCGGTGCCATTTGATCACCGTAACCGGTCATCGGCGGTTGCCGCAAAGACGCGTGATCTGCAACGCACTTGCTCTGCAACGCTCATCATCTTTCACCCATACTCATCGCTGCTCACCATCCATGAAAGTAACAACTTCTTTATTTGCTGTAGGCATTTGGCTCGGCCATCTGCTTTGTATGCACCAGCTATTCTTGTCTTCTCATAGTACGCTGTGTCTCAGCTGTGTGCCACGTCATCCGACTAATTCAACCTTGCTAGCTTTTACCCTACGAAACATCCCACCGGTAATGATTCCCGGTCCCCCTTGGTTCTTACAGGGGCTGATGGTTTGGACCGCTGCAGGTAGATTGTAGAGTTGCCGATGATACGCGTATTGTGTCAGATCATTTTTGGTACGTTGCACTGCTCGTTTGATAATGAACTGCTAACTGATCTCTTCCCTGTGTCTTTTTTGTCCCTTTCCCGTCTACCTCGCTTTCCATCACGTCTTACCCACTGGCCCTACATATCAACTCAACGAATGTCAACATCCCTCGCATCGTTGTTTCCCTCAATCTTGGTCACGTCTGTCAACGACGGTTTTGTACTTCGCGTCTTGATATCCGTCTTTCTTTCCTTGATGTCTTCTGGTCCCACAACATCGACTTGTCTTTACTGCTGGTCCCCGCTGCCGCCGCCACTGTCATTATTGTTGTTGTCCCCGTTGTTGTTGTTGTTGCCGCCGTTGTTGTTTTTGCTGCCGTTGTTGTCATCGTTGTCATCGTCTCAAATATAATACATCCACCACTGCCATCACCGCCATCTCAAAATACAATCCTTGCCTCGACATCACCTTTCATATATGTACCAAGCTCAAGGATTCTTTCTCTTCCAAGCGTCGATCTCCCTGAGGAAATTGTTACCCGGTATCCCAGGAAATTTAATTATACCCTACACTGGAAATTGTATCTTACCCACTGGAAATTGAATTATGTTTCTTCTTGGAAATTTAAGCCATTTGCACAGAGGAATATTGCTTCATACAACCAAAATTTTAGCCTGGGCTATGCTACTACCATGAAAGGCATTAAGAAGAGTGGTCCTGTACAAGTCACTGATTCAATTATGTTGCAATCACTTACTGCTCAGACTTTTCACCGTGCATGTTGGTTACGATTACAGAAGCAGCCATCTTTCGTCATGAGATATATACAGACCATACATAACTCATTTGAGAGTCTCTAATATTCTACAAGCCTGTGCTCACAAGTGTCTCAATCTTGTGCAAACATTTTATGCAAGCTATTCTCATCCACCTCTTAAAATTCGAGATTTTCAACTTCAGGTTCAAAAGCTGCCTTTCATTCAGATAAATATATGCAAAACTATTAAGAAAGCAAAAATCTCAATAATGCGAAATACTATGTACAGACATGATTACTTGGCCTCCCTCAAGGCGCTGTTGAGCCAGCAGCCTGCAGGTATATGTGATGATTGTGATATGATCTTTGAAATGATCCATTTGACTAATTCTTATGGCAATGTCCAAATTTTGTATAATTTGTCTTGCAGCGGCATATCTCATTTGTGGAATAGGTGCCTGTTTGCCATAAATCAAATGCATCTGGCAATCATCTGCAACATAGCACATACCTTGATTCCAATAATGCATTTAGAAATTCACTTCAGGTCTAATCATGCTTCAAGCTCAGGGCATAATTTTTTTACATTTTCCATGAAAGGAGGACGTGGTAGTGAGAAAACATTTAGCTATCTTGATCTCCAGCCTTATATGATTGAGCAAACCTCCATCATGAATGTGTTGGCAGTTCTGTTCAAATTTCAGGAGTTCACTACAGATACAGAGAATCTATGTGATACTCTCATATATGCAAACATCCCTTTCACTGTTGTTTACAAAATGCTATACCATGATCAGATTCGGCATCTAGCCAGAGCACATAATATCAAAACTGGTGCAAAACCTACGCTAACGCAAATTCAGAAACTGTGTGAGTCTCACACTTGTGTAGATTCTTGTCCTTATCTTATTTCTGTCTTCAGGCCAATCAATTATGTACACCCAATTCACCCAGAAGATAAAAAGTTTCCACCCAAGCCTGCATCACAAGACAATGTTCTAAATGTCATTCGCAGTTGGAGTAATGATTTTCACCCTGACAAAATCCAGGAGGCTGGGTGCGCTGTGTGTGGGCAGCTAAGGCAGTGTGCTGAGCTCACTCCTTTAAAGTCAATTTATCACTTTCTTGGCCATCTCAAAGTGTCAGGTGTGACGCGTTTAGAGCGCAAACTTAGTACAGACAGAATCAAAGAATATGATGAACCAGTCATAGACAAAAAGTGCAACAAAGTTTGTAGTGAGTGTCGTAAGGCTCTGATAAATGGGAAAATGCCAAGAATATGTTTGGCCAGAGGTTTATGGCTTGGAGACATTCCAGATGAGCTAAAGCGCTTGAATTTTGTGGAAAAATTGTTAATTCAAAAAATTCGAACTAATTGCTGCTTTGTGCGTGTCTCATCAGGCATGAGAAAAATGATTTCTCATGTCATAGCTTTTGACTCTCCTGTTGTCAAAGTATATGATACATTACCTCCTCCACCAGATGACCTAGATGAAGTGCTAGCGATTATGTTTACTGGACCATGCAAACCAACTGAAAAAGATTATCAGAGAACGCCAATGTTAGTACGACGAAAGTATGTTTATAATGCATTGACATGGTTAAAATTAAATCACCCAGCTTATCATGAATTAAATATTTCATTAGAGAATCTTAATCAGTACTCAGAAGATTTGCCACCTGTGTCAGTAGAATGGAAACCAACAGCTAGTGAAGGAAACAGAGTTCCAGAAGGGACAAGTGTACATGATAATGAACCAGAAATTGGAACTGAACAGGGTGAAGTTCCTTTTGTGGTGCATGGGCTTACTGGTCAAAACCTTCAAAATGAAACTGTGGAATCACAGAAAGCAAAAGCACTGGCACATTTAAATTCACAAGGTAAATTTTTGGCAGTGGGTCACAGTAAAGATAGCTCAACAATCTTCAGAAATCCAAAATTATACCCCTCAATTTTCCCATGGCTGTTTCCATATGGCCTAGGAGGCTTTGAAATGAATGATATTCCACAATTTGGAGAGAAAGCCCATAAAAAATTCCTACTCAATTATCATGATAAACGTTTTGAAACTGACATCACTTTTCCATTTATTGCATTTTCCCATGAGCAAATAAAAGCAGCAACCCATAATGGCTTTGCAATGACTGAGCTTCAATCATTTCCAGCAATTGCTGACCGCATACTCAATATTAATCAAGCAGTATTGAATAATATTATACAAAGACTTGATAAAGGTGAAATAGTACATCCTGAGACAGAGGATGAAAAGACTTGCTTTTCTGTCATTCAAGATCTGGATCATGTTGGTGGTGGGGTGAAAGGGTCCATGACTAGCAAAAAATATCTTAGAAATGAGTTATGGTCACTGATTGCATATTTAGGTGCACCATCCTGGTATATCACCTTTGCTCCCTCAGACACAACTCATCCACTCTGTCTATACCATGCAGGTACAGATGAGAAGTTTCAACCATGTCTAAATTTACCAGATGATGACAGGACCCGACAAGTAATCAGAAATCCAGTTTCTGGGGCTAAGTTCTTTGATTTTATGGTGAGGATGTTTATAAAGCATATATTAGGTGTTGATAGTGATCATGACGGTCTTTTTGGCAAGACAAGTGCATATTATGGTACTGTAGAGCAGCAAGGTAGACTGACACTTCACTTGCACATGCTTCTTTGGATTGCCTTTTCCAAATCTCCCCAAGAGATAAGAGATGCAATCCTGGATCCAAACAGTGACTTTCAAAAGAGAATTGTTGAATATCTTGAAAGTGCACATACTGGTAATTTCATGACAGGAAATCAAGAAAGTGTTGAAGAAAATGTCAGGCTCAGAGCCCAATCAGAAGATTATGTTAATCCACTTTATTCACTCCCTGCAGAGCCACCAAAACCAGTCAACCATAAATGCAGTTTCAAGGAGAGCTGTGAGACTTGCTTATCTATTGAACAATGGTGGAATCATTATAAAGATGAAGTGGATGACATTGTATCTCGCACTCACATCCATAAATGCAAGTCAACCATGGGAAAGGATGGCAAGCGTAAAAAGAACAAAGATTATTTTGGCTGTCTTGATAATAAGTATGGTACATGTAGTGCAAGATTTCCACGTCAATTTGTGGAGACAACTCAGGTTGACCAGGAGACAGGTTACCTAAAGATGCAGAAACATGAGCCTTGGATTAATACTTATAATCCTACCATGACTTATCTACTTAGATGCAACTCAGATGTGACTTCCCTACTGTCTGGAACCGCAATCAAAGCTGTTGTATACTATGTGACAAATTATATCACAAAATGGAGTTTGAATACTCATGTAATTTTTGATGTCATAAAGTCAGTGCTTGAAAGAAATTCTGAAATGTTAAATGGACCATTGAGTCGGCAAGAGAAAGTAAGAAAATTAGTAACACAAATGGTAAATTTATTATCAGTCAAAATGGAATTGGGAGCTCCAATGATTTGCATGTATCTGCTAGACAATCCAGACCACTATACCAGCCATAAGTTCAAATCCTTCTACTGGAAAAACTATGTAAATGAGGTTCAAAAATGCTGGACTATTTCTGATGAGAACTCATGTTCTATGAAAGATAAAGTAATTCTTCTAAGGAAGCGCAATGGTGTAGTTGCACTCTCACAAGTTTATGATTATATATACCGCCCCTTACATCTTGAACAAATGTGTCTTTACGATTGGGTGCAGCGATGTGAAAGACTCAAAGTTTCTACTAAGAAAGATGTATGTGACAATGCAGAGCAATTACCAGGCATGTCATTCAATGATGCAGACTCAGATACTGAAAGTAATGTTTCAGATTCAGGGTCTGATGCAGGTTTTGAATCTGATAATGAACTGAGTACACGTAAATATCCTCAAGGCCCAAAGCCAGTTTCCAAGGAAAAATTGGCAAGAAATGTGTTTCCATTTGTTCATGGCCATCCTCTGGCTGACTCACATGCATTAAAGGTTGTATCAGATGATAAGCGACTTGTTCCAAACTTTATTGGAGGTACATTACCTAGAGCTGATAAAGGCAACCGTGAATATTATTGTACTGTAATGCTAACACTGTTTAAACCCTGGAGAGCTGGTAAAGATTTAAAAAATAAAGATCAGACCTGGGATGATGCATTTGATAACTTTCAATTCACATCTCAACAGGAGCAGATTCTCAAGAATTTTCAAGTTCGTTATGAGTGCTTAGATTCCAGAGATGACTACAATGCACAGAGAAGAGCAATGAGTGAGAAGATCCAGGATCCCTATCTTCCAGAGTATGATGATGGCATTGACTCTGATTTACTTGACACTTTAGCTGATCCACTTAATGGAGAGTCTGGACCATTTGAAAGGCGAAGGCAGGAGGAGATGAACAAAATGAAGGAGCTTTTGGTAGATATGGGATGGACTGACACTTTACATGACCAAAAATCATTGATTCCTCCAGCATGTCAGCCGCAAATTGATAAAAGTGCACATGGCTGGAAACTTCAAATCAACAAAATGAGGCAAGATATACTTGATAAAAGACATAGATCAGGTGCAGACCAGAAATCCAATAATAAATTTAAAAACCCATTTCCTGAACAAGTAGAAATACTAGATAAAACTGCATTTGAGCAAAGGACAAGACAAGGCCACACTCAGAATCTGATTGATCAGATAGCAAATGAGTTCCAATTCCAGGATAATGCAGAGCAAGAGAGAGCATTCAGAATCATAGCAAATCATGCAGTCAGCCCCTGCCCTCAGCAGTTAAAGATGTATATAGGTGGAATGGGTGGCACTGGTAAATCAACTGTATTGCATGCTCTACGCAAGTTCTTTGCAGAGAGAAAAGAGTCACACCGTATGCTAGTTGTTGCACCGACTGGAAATGCAGCTGCACTACTAGCAGGATCAACATATCATTATATGTTTGGTATCAACTCAAAACCAGAAGGAGAGAATCATTCAACATCTATTCCACAGATCTGCTCCCAGTTGGAAGGTGTCAACTACATATTTCTTGATGAAGTTTCAATGTTGTCATGTAAAGACATGTACAAGATCAGTGCAAAGTTAGCCCTTGCTTTAAGCATGCCTCATCTTCCTTTTGGAGGAATGAACATGATTTTTGCTGGTGACTTTGGTCAGCTGCCCCCTGCTATAGGTGGTGAAAGTGTAGCATTGTACAGTCATTCTATTGGTCACTCACCAAAATCAAGAGCAGATCAAGAAAGTGCTATAGGCCAGCATCTCTGGCATCAAGTAACTACAGTTGTAATGCTTAGAAAAAACATGAGACAAACTGAAACATCGGAAAAATATGATAATTATCGAAAGGCTCTGGAGAATATGCGGTATAATTCATGTACCTCAGAAGATATTGCTTTTTTGCGAACACTAATATCAAACCCTAATGAGCCTAGCAAGTCACTCAGAAATAAAAATTTCCGTAATACTCCTATTATTCTTACTTATAATAAACATAAAGATGTAGCTAACAAGCTTGGAACAGAACGCTTTGCTGCTGAAACAGGACAGACGTTGATGTCTTTTTATTCAGAAGATGAACAGGTTGTTCTGGAAGATATTCCAGAAAATGAAAAACAGCATAGAAAAAGACGCAAGTCAAAGAGATTCAAAGTCAATAATAAAGTTCAACATGAGTTATGGACTCAACCCCATTCTTATAATGATAGACAAATCCCTGGTAGACTGGATCTATGTCTAGGAATGCCTGTCATGATTAGATATAACAGTGCTACTGAACTCTGTATTACTAAGGGACAAGAAGGGCATGTCCATAGCTGGAAAGAGAAAGTGGGCAAGCATGGCAAGCCTGTCTTAGATGTTCTTTTTATTAAACTACATAACCCCCCTAAACCTCCATCTCCAATTCAATTTGAGGGTCTTCCTGAAAATGTAGTACCAATAACTCGAAATACTGTCAGAATTGAATGCAAACTTTCAGATGATTCCCAAATTGCCATATCCCGTACTCAAGTTGAAGTACTTCCCAATTTTGCTATGACAGATTTTGCATCTCAAGGCAAAACAAGAAATTGGAATGTGGTTGACATTAATAATAGCAGAGATTTCCGAGCTATATATACTGCATTATCACGCAGCTTCTGTGCTGACCAAACATTAGTCCTTCAAGGATTCAATGGAAGTCTTCTTACAGGAGGCCTGAAAAACAAAGGGGGATATAGACAGGAATTGAGAGAGCTAGAAATCTTAGATGAAATAAGTAAACTTAAACATTTAGGCCTATTATCAGCCTCAGTCTCAGGTGATCGACGTTCAATGCTGATTAAATCTTTCCACACTATAAAAGGTAAAAACTTTGTACCTGCTTTTGCACACAAATCTATTGTGTGGAATGATAGTGATCCTTTACCTGACACTTTTGAGTCTGGAGAAACATGGCAGATCATTGCTGATGATAAAATACATCAACAGAAGAAATCTACACAACTGAGAGGTAATTTCAAACCAGCACTAGGAGCTGTAACTAATGTATCAACTTCAAGTCTCAAAAGGAAAAGTAGGTCTGAAGAAGTAATTAATGACATTCCTTTGAAGAAGCTTAAAGAAGATAAGAATATTTCTACTGAATCTACCCAGCTACTTTCTTTCTTAAACTGGTCCAATAATAGCTGTGCCTATGATTCTGCTATAATGTTACTTTACTATTTACACTCAAATTATTCAGAAAAATTTCAAATAGAAGCATCTCATTTTACACAAATACTCTCCACAGAGTTGGCTAGTGCCTTTCAGTCTAATGTTGTTGACCTTGCACCTTGCAGAGAAAGCTTAAGACTGGGTCTCCATCACATCGATCCTGAAGCCTTTCCATACGGTGAGTATGCAGATGCTAGTGAAGTCCTACTTCAACTGACTCAATCAGATATGCCCTTTTCTAAACGAAGGGTTATATGTAGTAATGACCATACTTTCAAGCCTTGGAAGAATAGAAACAATATGCTTTTATACACTTCAACACGTGCATATCATTCCACTCAGGAATGGTTGGACAATTACACCCAGCTTTTTGGATGGAACTGCCAAACCTGTCATACTGAGCTTCAGACAATTGTTGAATTTATCAGATTCCCAGAATTTTTCTTACTTTATATTCCAATAAATGTCTCAACACAGGTTGATAAGATTGTTAATCTCACAGTTAATCAGCAGCAAAGAGTATACCATCTGAAAGCAGTCATCTATTTTGGGGACAGACATTTTATTCTAAGAATAATCAGTGATACAGGAGATTACATCTATGATGGTATGAAAAATGGCTTTCCTCAAAAAGTTAGCTCCCAAATTAGTGAGAATGAAATGATATCATATTATGAAGGTAGAAAGGCAGCAACATTGCTCTACATTAAAGTTGGTTGAAACCTGATTACTTGGGCCTCGTTACTGCCACGCGAAGCGGTGGCCCACAGCTCCTTCATTAAAGTACTTAGTACTCTCTCAAGTCAGCAAAATCCCCTCGTTTTACGCACCCCAGCCATTCTAGACCATTTTTGTCGCCCTAGACCTGAACCAAAGTGGTGTTTCGAGTGCATTATGATGTGTGATGTGTGGCGTGGCGGGCCCACGCGACGCACGGATGTAGACGGAGATACTTGCCGGTTGCCGTTAACCGGTGGGCGGTCGACCCTTTGGTTACGACGGGGAGTGGAGGACAGACGATAACGGTGGTGACGGTAGTGGCGCCTTCGTTGACTGGGACAGGAAGTGGGGCTGGGCCAAGTCAGACGAAGGAGAGTGATAATAGTGGGTGGGTGGTGTTGTTTTTCCTTTCTTTTCCCATCACCCCCCTCCCCCTCCCCCTCCCCCTCCCGGACGCAGACGCGAAACGCAAACCCCTTTCTTTCTGTCCGTTTGTCTTTGCGTTGAGTGGATGCGTCTCGTTTTTGTTGGACGCTTGATTGGCATGGATTTCAGTGTCCTCACTTGCTTTCATCTTTCGTCTTTCATCCTTCTTTTCGACAAACCCAACTTTCTTAAATCCAATGCTAACAAAACACACTTACTCTTTCCATCTTCCACTCAGCTTCTTCCACAACACAGCCGCCGTCGCCGGTACATTCATAGCCGTAGGACTCGTCTCACTCGTCGCTCTCGTCCTAATCATCACCACCACCATCCGCGAACGTCGAGTTAAAGCTTGGGATCGAGAGATTGCAGAGGCGGCGAGGGAAGCGAGGGATACGGGGACTGTGGGGTTCCGAGGGAGTATTTAGATGGGGGTGGTCCGTATGGATATGGTGGAGGGGGTATGGGGGGAGTTATGAATATGAAACGGGTTATGAAGGTGTTGGAGCGGGGACAAGGGGGGTACGGAGGGGAAGGCGGTGGAGGCGGAGGTGGAGTAGGAGGCTATGGACGCGAGGCAGAGGACATATGGAGTGTATGGCCAGCCTCCCATGAGTGGACGAGGGGCAGAGATGTATCAGATGCGGGATACGGTTGGAGGTGGAGGTGAGTCTGATTATATGCTGCTTTTCTTTTTCGGAACTCGTTTCATTTCGCGTACTTTAACTTCTAACTACTTTTACTTTTACTTTTCCGCGGTCTTCAGTCTCGACTTCTTGGGTCTTTTTTCTCATTCTCATTCTCCGTTTTGTCTTCGTCTTCTTTCTCTTTTCACTATTTCGTTTCCTTTTACGATCTCTGTGTCTTGTCATCGTCGGTCAGTGTCAGTATGTTGTGTCGCATTGTGGACTGTGGATTGTAGACTTTAGACTTTTGGAGTTGACGAGGTGGACGGGGTGGACAATGGGGTGTGGTATCGGGTATCTGGTGGTGCTTGTTTTCGTTTTTCGTGTTTCGTTTTTCGTTTTTGGCGCTGGTGTTGGCGTTGGGTTGGGTTGGTTTTGGCATTTGGCATTTGCTCTTCACTTGTTTCGCTTGTATTCGTTTCGTTTCGTTTTCTTGCTCACATTGGCTCTGGGTCCGGTTCTGGCGTAGAGGTAATCGTCAGTCAGTCAGGCCGATCAGCTTATGACTGACGTTGGGTAGTTGGGTGGTTGGTTCTTGCACGTTCCACGAACTTGGGTCTTGATGGTTTTTCTTGACCTGGAGTATGTTTAGAGCAAATTCGAAGCTTGGAGTTGGATGGATAGCTAGGTTCATGGTGGTAAAAGCGAGAGATGAGTCGACGCATTGGCATGACTCGGACGTCATGAAAAAAGCGGCCGACATGTTGGTCCCGAGTTGAACTTGAGTCGGACCTTCTTTTTTCTCTGACTCTTTTGCCAACTCATTTCCAACTCTCGCAATGCCCATTTTTTGAGATGTATTGCGGCCACGTCCTCTGGTTCCAAGAAAGAACTATGACGAGCCACGCCGAATACTTTCAATGGGTTCAAACAGTGACCGACGTATCAGGACTCAAGAGTTAGTAGATGAGGAGATAGGTGGGACTTGTGGGTGAAGTCTGCGGTGCGTATAGAGGATGAAGAGAGGATGTTTCACAGGCTTGAAGGGTGGGTATGTGAGTTGTCTTTCTGACTACCTTTATTTGATACTCACCTGCGCTAGCGTCTTTTCTGGTTGCTTTAGGGGATCTGCTACTCAGAAGCTCAAATCTGTACTATAGTTTACAAGCATGTCCCCTTCTCCTCTCTTACTGTGATGGTCATATATCACTGTCGTATGGCCCATGACCAGCGGTCCATACTTATATAAAACTCCTCCGAATTTCAGAGTACAAAGGCGTGGACTTATCCCATTCAAAACCAGTTCTCATCTTTTTAGTTGGACAATTTTGGTGCTGAAGCAGAATGAATGCTTTACAGCTCCAATCGTCAGCCAAATTGACACGACAATGGATGAGATCTGTCATATCAAGAATATCTACTGTATGAGCTTACTCCTGATAGGATAGGACGCGCACTGCTTTTGATAGGTACCTCCGTAGTCCGATAGATAGGAACCCGGAAGCTTCATCGCTACTGTTTATAACCTAGCGGTGAACTGCGACCTCGAACTGAAATCAATTCGCATCCTTTTAGTTGGACAATTTTGGTGCTGAAGCAGGATTTTCATTAATGCTTTCAAGCTTCAACCGTCAGCCTGAGTGAAATTGGCATGAAAATAGATCTGTAACTGCCGAGAATACCTACATGGTCAATGTACGATCATTACACTACGGTGGAGTTTCATCAAGCGTACTATTGATAGGGGATAGGAAGTGCACCGCTCTAGATAGGTACATACATAGTCAGAGGAACCTGGACGCTTCATCGCATCATTGATAACTAGTGATGTCCAGGCTTGGGCTTGGCTTGAAGTCCTGGGCCTGGTTTTGTAGTGCCTGGGCTTTGTCAAATTGAGGACCAAGCCCAAAGAAGGCTTACCCGTATACGGGACAGTTGAGATCCCTAGTTGACCGACGACCATACGCGTCTTGCCACAGTAATTTCAAAGATTTAAGTACATCTAAAGGCCCTGGAATAAAACCATCTGAATCTTTTTTTTTCGTGACCGGAATGCCATGGCTGGATGCCAAAATTCCCAAATAAATATCTTAAACTCTTACTGAGGACAGTTGGACCGACCGAGAGACCCACGAACTTTGAAAAAAAGCCGGTTTGAGTATGTAGTATCAGGCTTTTTGAGTCAGTAGTAGAACGAGAAATCGAGAGGAATCATAAAGTAGTCAGTACGGGTCACAGCTGATTTTAGAAGCGACAAGGCGACAGTTCCATCAATCCCTCTGACCAAGCAAGCTGCAAGGCAAAAGTTAATGTCAAATTAAGCCAGGACAGACGAAAAACGGTCGATATCATTGACAGATGCGTCGTTCAAAGTTCTAAATCTGGTGCAAATATTCGTCTTAGTCTCTCTTTCAGATTCCGATCCGATTAGACGTGTACGTAGAACACATACACCATAGTCTCAGTACCAGACTGACTACGCGGAACTTCGTCCCAAAAAGGAACTCATTGCGTAGCAGTCTGGTACCGAGACTACATACACCAATAGTAGGAAAACTCGGAAATCGGGATCACCAATAGCCACTCGTCTGGCGCAACCCTGTAGTTACCGCAAGGAGTCACTATTGTACCTGTCTATTTGTAGTACTTACCCCTTGATGAGATGCTCAACCTCGCAGATACCAGCTCAACTGTGACCTAAGGACCAAAATTATGATTCTGATTTAGGATGTGCTATTCCTAAGTCTTATTCAAGAATATCTGAACGAGTGTGCAGGCGATGGAAAGCAATTCACTGCTGCACACCGTTGGGCGGGCCAGGCTGTATTATTTTTAAAAATTTCAGAGATCTAAAATGATAACCAGGTTCTCTGACCTAGGATCTGCTTTGAGGTGAGCAGTTACGAGGTCCTTTTAGGCCGAGTTAACTTATGTCGACCTCGCAATTGAGGAGCAAACTTTTCCCCGGATTCTAAGTTTCACACGCCACCTCAGCGCTCAGAAATGATTGGCATTTCAACTGACATGTCATCGCGTCATCCCTGTTGACCTTCATCATGACACAGGCCCCACTAACCAGCATGACAAACTTCAGACGCATTACCTTCCCTCAGCAGCCGTCAAAAGTCATCGAGAGGTGCTCTCTGCACATCACTGTTGCGACCTCTAAACCTTCTAAGGTCATTTTAAAAGCGTGGATGGAGCTCTGTGGGGAAATTAGAATGCTTTAGCTGCACAACAGGTGCGTATCTTTGTCGAGTCTTGAGCCTTTTCTGTGTGTGATGTGTCAACCTTTTCGCTCGCAATATGTAAGGTGTGTGATCAAGTATTCTCACCGAGCCCAATGCTCAAGACCTAAGCCAGAACAGGTTTTATAAATGTTCCTAGGTACAAGCACGACAGGCGGTGGTAAGAAATATAGATGATTCTAAGTACTACGAGTGTGGCTTATATACTAGAAGGCGTGTGAATAGATATGTAAACTATATAGTCGTCCGTATTAGGAAGTACGCGTTACACCCTCCC